>PVLC010011343.1:32554-47523 GCA_004027655.1 Graphiurus murinus
GGCTAGGTTCTTGATAGTTTCCTTTGCTGCACAGAAGCTCTTCAGTTTAATGCAATCCCATGTATTTATCTTTCTTTGAGTTGCTTGTGCTTTTGAGGTCTTGTTGAGAAAGTTTTTACCTGTGCCTATGTGTCCTATGCCTTATTCAAGTAGCTGCAAGGTCTCTGGCCTGACTTCCAGGTCTTTTATCCACCTGTAATTGAGTCTTGTGCACGGTGAGGAAGTGGGGTTTATTTCCATTTTCATGCATATGGTTAACCAGTTTTGCCAACACCATTTGTTAAAGAGGCTATCTTTTTTCCAGTGTATGTTTTTGGCTCCTTTGCCAAAAATCAGTTGACTGGAAGCACGTGGGTCTGTTTCTGTATCTTCTATTCTGCTCCAGTGGTCTGTGTGTCTGTTTTTGTGCCAATACCATGCTCTTTTTATTACTGTGGCTTTGTAGTAAATTTTGAAGTCAGGTATTGTGATACCTCCTGCATGGTTCTTATTACTAAGAACTACTTTGACTATCCTGGGCTTTTTCTTGTTCCAGATGAATTTAAGGACTGATTTTTGTATGACTGTGACTGTGAGGAGCGTCCTTGACAATTTCATGGGTATTGCATTGAATTTGTAGATTACTTTTGGGAGAATGGCCATTTTGATGATATTTATTCTGCCTATCCAAGAGCATGGTAGATTTTTCCATCTTCTAAGGTCTTCGTTGATTTCTTTTTTCAGCTTTTTGTAATTTTCCTTATAGAGTTCTTTTACCTCTTTGGTTAGGTTTAACCCTAAGTATTTTATTTTTCAGGGTGCTATTTTGAGTGGAATTGTTTTCTGGATTTCTTTTTCAGTGGTTTTATGGTTGGTGTAGAGGAAAGCTTCTGATTTTTTAAGATTGATTTTGTATCCAGACACTGCTAAATTGGTTGATCAGTTCTATAAGTTTTTTGTCTGACTTTGTTGGGTCTTCTAGGTATAATATCATGTCATCTGCAAAGAGGGATAGTTTTATTTCTTCTTTCCCTATGTTTACCCTTTTGATTTCTTTCTCTTGCCTTATTGCTCTGGCTAGAGTCTCAAGTACTATGTTGAACAGAAGAGGTGATGATGGACATCCTTGTCTTGTTCCTGTTTTTAGTGGGAACTCTTGCAATTTTTCCCCATTTAATATGTTATTGGCTGTAGGTCTATTGTATATTGCCTCTATGATTTTGAGGTATGCTCCTTCTATTCCAATTCTCTGCAGTACTTTTAGCATGAATGGGTGTTGGATCTTGTCAAATGCTTTTTCAGCATCAATTGAGATGATCATGTGATTTTTGTCTTTGAGTTTGTTTATGTGGTGAATTACATGGATTGTTTTTTGTATGTTGAACCTGCCTTGCATCCCTGGAATGAACCTGACTTGGTCATGGTGTATAATTTTCTTGATGTGGTTTTGAATGCGCATTGCTAGTATTTTGTTTAGCAGTTTTGCATCTAGGTTCATCAGTGATATAGGCCTATAGTTTTCCTTTCTTGAGCTGTCTTTATATGGCTTTGTTATTACTGCAATGTTGGCTTCATAGAATGTGTTTTGGAGGCTTCCGTTTCTATTTCATGGAATAGTTTGAGGCGTATTGGGATTAGTTCTTCCATAGATATTTTATAAAATTCACTTGGGAAACCATCTGGCCCTGGGCTTTTGTTTGATGGTAAACTTTTTATTGCTGTTTCTATTTCTTTGACTTTTATTGGTTGATTTATGTTTTCTATATCTTCTTGACTCAATTTAGGAGGGTTGTATGTATGTAAAAAATTGTCAATTTCTTCCAGATTTTCCATTTTTTTGGAGTATAGTTTTTCAAAATAGTTTCTGACGATCCTGTGTATTTCCGCACTGTCAGTGGTAATACCACCTTTTTCATCTCTTCTTTTGGTAATTTGGGTTGATTCTCTCTTTCTTTTGGTTAGGTTGGCCAATGGTTTATCTATCTTGATTATTTTTTTCTAGAAACCAGCTTTTGGTTTTGTTGATTTTCTGTATAATTTTTTTTTTATTCTCTACTTCATTAATTCTGCTCTGATTTTCATGATTTCCTGTTTTCTTCTGGCTTTGGAGTTGGATTGTTCTTGTTTTTCAAGTGCTTTGAACTGTGTCATTAGGTTATTTATTTGGAGAGTTTCCATTCTTCTTATGTGGGCACTCAGTGCTATAAATCTTTCTCTTAGTACTGCCTTTAAGGTGTCCCAGATGTTTTGATATGTTGTGTCTCTGTTTTCATTGGTTTCTAGGAATTTTTTAATTTCTCCCCTTATTTCTTCTATGACCCATTCCTCATTCAGCAATGTGGTGTTCAGTCTCCATGTGTTTACATGGCTACTCTGGGTCTTCTTAGAGTTGATTTGTAGTTTCACTCCATTGTGGTCTGAAAAGGTGCAGGGAATTACGTTACATTTTTTGAAATTTCCAGTGCCCTCTTTGTGGCCCAGAATGTGGTCTATTTTGGAGAAGGTTCCATGCACTGCTGAGAAAAATGTGAATTCAGCTGTAGTTGGGTGAAATATTCTGTATGTGTCTAACAGGTCCATTTGGTTTATGGTATTATTTAGGTCTGAAGCATCTTTATTGACCTTTTTATGAAAATGGCTGCACCTATGTTTGGGGCATAGATGTTGATAATTGTTATTTCTTCTTGCTGTATTGTTCCTCTTACTAGTAAAAAGTGACCTTCTTTGTCTCTTTTGATGAGCTTAGGCTTGAAATCTAATTTATCTGATATCATAGTTCCTACTCCTGCTTGCCTTTGAGTTCCATTTGCATGAATTACCTTACTCCAGCCCTTCACCTTTAGTTTGTGGGAATGTAATGTGTGTTTCTTGCAGGCAGCATATAACTAGATTCTGGGTTTTGATCCAGTGCCTTTTTATTGGGGAGTTGAGTATTGAGAGATGATTTTTTAAAACCTAACATTTTGGGTTTTGACTTCTGTTTGCAGTAGTGTTTGTTCTTCTTTGCTTAGTTGTTTGCTTCCTGGAAATTATTGTTTCTCTGGTTCTGATGTTTACTTGTTAGTTCTTCTTTGGAGTTAATCTCTGAGTATTTTCTCTAGTGTTGGTTTGGAAGACATGAATGCTTTCAGTTTCTGTTTGTCATGGAAGGTTTTTATATCCCCGTCAATTTTGAGAGAGAGTTTTACTGGGTAGGAGAATCTTGGCTGCAAGTTATTTTCTTTCAATGTTTGGAATATGTTACTCCAGCCCCTCCTGGCTTTTATGACTTGGTTTGGGAGGTCTGGAGTGATTCTAATTGGTTTGCCTCTAAATGTTACTTGGCTTTTAACTTTTGTTGCCTTTAGAATTCTTTCCTTAGCTTCTACATTAGTCAACTTGATTATTATGCTGTGTGGTGAACCTCTTCTTTGGTCTTGTCTGAAGGGGGTTCCTGCATGTGTGTCAACTTCTCTGCCTATGTTTGGAAAATTCTCTGATATTACTTCTTTGTAAAGGTTGTTTATTCCATTAGTTTCAACTTCTAATCCCTCTTCTATGCCTATTATTTGTAGGTTAGCTCTTTTAAAATTGGCCCAGATCTCATCGATGTTGGATTCATACTGTCGAATTTTTTTTTCTAGATTATGTATAATGTATTCATTTTTGGAATGGTCATCTTCTAGGAGTGATATTTTGTTTTCCATGTGGTCTAATCTATTGTTTATAGTTTGTATTGATGCCTTCACTTCTATTATTGCATCTTTCACATCCTTCACTTCCCTCAAGGCTTCTCTCTGATTCCTGCTCAGGGTGTCAGCTTCTTTGTTTATTTGTTCCTTTATTTCTTTCTGCCTCTCTCTTCATTCTTTCTGGAAGTTTTGTAACATTTCTATTATTGAAGATCTGAATTGTTCTTCTGGTAAGCTCTGCCATTCAGTGTCATTGAGTTCTGTTGTTGTGGGGTCATGTTGACTCATTGTTTCTTTGGTATTTCTCCTTCCCATGGTTTCCCTGTTCTTAAATGTATAACTTTGCTGCTCTTGCATGCTTTCTCTGAATTTATAGGTTTCTTATTTTTATTTTCTCTCTGCGAATGGTATCTTGTACTGAGTTGCAATTACTCTGGTACTTCTTCTGCCCGCTCTATTGGTGTCTTTGGTGGGTTTCAGGTGTTGACTTCTAGGGTCTAGCAAAAGCTAAAAAGCAACCAATCCTCCAAACAAACATACATAAATCAAAGCAATGCAAAGTGAAAACAGAGTAAAAATGCAACAAAACAAAACAAATAACCCAGAAAACAAGAAATGTCAGCAAGAAGCAAAATAAAAATCCCTGCAAGTTTGTAAGAACAGACCTGATTTGGCCTCTGCAGATCTTTTGGTTAGATCTCTGCTGCTGTGGGCAGCCGACAAAATGGTGGCTGCTACTGCCGTGCACACGCCAGCTCCCCTGTTCTCCCTGGTCTGCTCTCTAGAATCCGGCCAACTGCCCCTGTTGCTTTACTCACTTTTATGCCGCTTTGCTTTTCTTTCCTTCCATCAGGAAGCTGCTCCTGTGGCAGTTTTGATTCAAGCTCTGGAGTGCAGTTATCTCTGCTTTGGCTCTGTGGGGAGAGGTGTGCTGGGATGGCCCTGCGCAGGCTTAAGCTGTTCGTATCTCAGGTGCTGGTGTCTGTCGAAGGTGCCTCGGTATGCCGCCTGGCTAGGATGAGGAATTCAGGAGTCACTCACTCCACCTCTGGTCAGTGGGGATGCAGAGGGTTGTTATAAATTTCTTTGTTAGTAGACCCCACACAGGGGGCTGGCTCAGCGGCAGCTGCCGCTCAGCGGTGTGGCACCACTGCCACGGAGACGGACTTTTTGCTCTTCTTGGTTGGCCTTCCAGATTCTGCTCAGCTGTATTCCAGTTTTTGCAGTGTTTTTCATCCTTTTGTTGCTTTTTTCTTCTGTCAAAAAGCTGCTTCCATGGCTGATTTGAATTGAGCTCACAGCGCCTCTTGAGATGTGTCTCACTCCATCGTCATCTTTCCAGAAGTCCTCCTCTTAACTTTCAAATGCCACCACTCTACTCAAACACCAGCCTTTTCCCCTGTATAGATGTTTGAAAGTTATATGTTACTTAAAAATTAAGAATATATGCTGACCATGGTAGTACATACCTGTAATCTCAGTACTTGGGAGGCCGAGGCAGGAGGATCACAGATTACAGGACAGTCTCAACAAGACTCTCAGCAACCTAGTGAGACCCTGTTGTCAAACAGAAAATAATAATGGCTAGGGAGTAGTCCAGAGGTAGAATACTCCTGGGTTTAGTCACACGTACTAACTATAAAAAAATTAAAAAATAAGAAAATAAATTAATAAAATAGATAACAAAGTCTTTGTAGCAAATCTATTAACAGTAGCAGCTCCTGACTCCAGAGAATCTATATGCTGATGGGGCACTGAACTAATTTTAAATACCCAGAAGAAGAAAAGAAGACAAGAGAGCTTTAGGAATCTGATTAAGTATTGCAGGTAAGAGAGAATAACAATGTAATTTTGATTGGAGGGGACCCTTTCCATCTGAAAAAGTCAAGTATTTCAAAATACTTGATTGAAGTATTTGTCTGAAGTTCCCTCCTAGCAGAAAATTGCTTAGTGAAGAGTGCTGAGTCATGACTGTGAATGATGATACTGTAATCTGTATTATCTAGTTTGGAGTATGATACTGACTCATATTTTGAAATGAATGAGGGGCAAAGAGGAGAGGAAAGGGGACTTGGTAGCTTAAGCTAGAGCAATTGAGAAGTTTGCAGTATTAACAAATAGTTATGTTATTTCCAAATTCCTCATGCAAAGCACAAGTTAGGAAAATAGGATTTTATTCACTAGCATGAATATGCAGATTGTCAGAAAAGCAATAACTTCATTGAAAGCCATTGCTATGGATGAAAGCTTCTAATCCAACTCTCATATTTTTTCACTGAGATTCATTGACACCTAAATGAAAACACACTCAACAGAAACTGTTAACATTTATGTAGCCAGAAAAGTAAAAGCATGGATATCATATCTTTGTTTTAAAATAGTTCTTTTCCCTAAATCCATCTAAGTAGAATATAAACACATCAAGAAGACTAGCACCAAAGATGATGTGGTCTAGACATCTTTGGCCTACTTCCTGAATGAATTAAGTTACTACTTTAGTATTAATTTGCTCACACTAGTGTTCAATCCATCTTCATTTGTCTTTACTTTGTGCAGAGAATTGTTTAGTGTGGAACAATTGAATGGTGCTAAATAAGGCATATGCCTGTCTTCCATGAGCTTACAGTCTAATAAGTATAGTAACAAAATAAATAAGGAATAAATAAAAATACAATATATACATTAGTTGGTCAATATTCAGTACAGTTAATAAAAACAATCTTGGTGCTTTTACAGAAGACAGTTGCAATGCAGATTAAATGGAGAAATGCAATACAAAATAGGCAAAATGACCAAGAAGTGAAAGTAAAAGGCATGCCACTGGGGATTACAGGTTTAAAAGGCATCTGGTGTTGCTCGACTGCACTCAGGAAGCTGGTACTCATGTTTCTGAAACCCATAAAATTGGAGAGTATACACTGAAATACAAAGTTCTGCCTTTTTTCCAGATTTATAAGTTTATTCTCTAATACCCATGTATAATGAATGAAATTAAGAATGACTAAAAAGCATTTAAGAATAAGTAAAATCTTAATATAAAAATCAACATAATGTGTAAGGTCAAACACAGCTACATACCGTTTCATCACTTGTAAATGTCCCTGTCTAGGCATTCGTCTTACCTATCCTTTATTTCTTAATAAATTTTTATTGGTGCATTATAATTATACATTCTAATGAGGCTCACAATGATAAAAATATACATACACACAGCACTTGGTGTGTTTACCTCCAAATCTCACCCTGCTCCTTCTTTCACCCCATATATAGTATTGAAATTAGTATTGATATCTTCATATATGAACACAGTATTATCTAAACTCCCAACCTTCCTCCCCAACTCCTCTTCTGCTATTCTATTAATATCTAATGATGTTCTGAAAATCTTATCTCTACAACTTTCCTTCTCAGCAAGAGCAGCAAGAAGGTAGCTCATATCTTATTTTTCCTTTCAAAATATTACTTAAAACTGAATTGAAATCCAGAATCCTAGTGCAAAAGTAAGTGTAATTTTTAGCTCCCTAGTGCCCATGGAATAGGAAGGCATCCCAGAGGGAGGTAGAGTAGAGAACAGTGGGCCCCACAGAATCCCTTACACTGCAGATTGAAATGCACAATATAAAAAGGCAACATGAGTGATATGGTGGAGAATAAAATGTCAGTGCCAGCACCTTTCTCTGCTGGTCAGAGAGCACTCTGTGAGAAGATGAGATTTGCTCAGAGGTCTGAAGACAGGAGCTGATGTCATCCACTTGAAGTGTTAGAGAAGGAATAGCAAAGTAAGGAGCAAGTACAAAGGCACTTTGATGAGAAGAAGCTTGGTATATCTGAGGAAGATAAGAATTCAAGGGTATTTCAAGCACAGTGAAATGGGAGAGTAAAGGACGGAAGTATAAAACAAAGAGAGGAAGCCATGCTTCACCTTACAAGTCATAATAACAGACATAAGTAATGACTGAAAAGGTTCAAGCAGGATAACGCTATGATCCAGTTTACTTTCTAAATGTACACTGAACTATACGTGTTGTATAGGTTATGGATTTAAATGATTCAATGATGGAAACTAGAAAACAAGGGCTCTTGTTATCTCATAGGACTTAGACTCACAGTTATTGAAAGTCAGTTGGAGGAAAACAATGGAATCTGGGGCATCCCATAGAGTGAACCTGAGAGATCACAATGGTGGTTGTCATGAAGTGGGGCAGATGTATTGAAAAGAATAGATCAAAAGATGGCTGTAAAATGTACTCTACTTCTAAGTCTTTTTCATATTGTTGCTTCAGATCTTTAGGCTTTGTCACTAACCCCCAAACACAACACACATGCACCACCACCACCACCACTTGAATTAAATAGCTCCTTATTTCTGACTTCTATTCTCCTTCAAGACTAGAGATATACTTTCCTTTTGGATTGAGACTGCTTCTAATACATGGTAATAACAACCTAGTTCAATTCAGTTTTATCCACTGCTCATTTGTGTTCATGTGACAATATGCAAACTGATTGGCCCAATGTAATTTGCATTAGAAAAATTATAACTTTCGGGCAGACCTGGTGATTGTGCATCTTCATAGCTTCTATCTTTCCCAATTCTTGAATAGCATTGATGTCAAAAATAAGTAAAATAATTCCTATAGCATTTATTTAGAAAATTCTTTGCTCTATAAGATACATGACTAAACATCTGGGTTTGGTGACATCTGGGTGTATGATCTAAGTACTTGAGAAGCTGAGCAAGAGAATCCCAGGTCCAGAGCCATCCTCAGCGATTTAATGAAGCCCTCAGCAACTTAGTGATGAGATCCTATTTCAAAGTAAAAAATAAAATAGGACTGGGAGTATACCTCAGAGGTAAAACACCTCTGGATTCTATCCAAAACAACAAACACACACGGCACACGCACACACAAAAATATGACTAATAAATTTGTTAACCTCAAGCTTACTTAATATTGGAATGGTTGATCGTGAACTTTTGCCCTCCTTTTCTCAGACTTATAACAAAAATATTTGTCCACTCTGTCAAATGCTACTGTTGGATTCTTTGGAGTGAAAGGACAATTTCATAGTTTGAAAATAGCAGAATTTGAGAATTTTTTTGAATACTCAGAAAGCTATAGTTTTCTGGCCAGACTGTGGCAAGACAACAACTTGAAAGAACAGTGACAGGAGACAAGAGGCTCCAGGTCACTGGAAATGCTCTAGGATGACAGAATGAATCACAAACACACAACTTCAGAAATAAAGGTGAAAGCAAAGTTGAGAAAAACAGATGTAATATTGACCTGGGTTCCGGGGAATCAAATCATTAATTTGCTTACTGTCATGTAGTACTTTGAGATGGTCCTTGAGGAAAGCCAGAAATGGCAGTGAGTATGTAAACCAGGCAATTACAGATTTTAGTGAGGCACAATTTGAAGAACAAAAGCAATTCCTACTGGAATGCAAAGAAGACAATACTGCAATAACATTAGCATAATGGAAGATCCTAGCTGATATTCTTAGGTAGCAAACTGAAATATAGGGTAACCACACTGGTTTTCTGTCAGTATCACTGCTTGATTGAAATGCATAGACATTGATAACTCAGCAAGCAGGGTGGGGAATCCTCCAGCATAGAGGTGCTGGGCTTTCAGATTGTCATTACTGTCTTACTTTTATTAGGAATTTGAGTTGACACTTTAAGTAGTTCTTGACCTGTACACTCAAAACTATGTAAGTTTTAAGTAACTAATAATATATACTTTAGGCCTAAAACTGTATTAAATGACTTGCTAAAGACTGGAAGACAGCATGCCTGAATTTTTTGTGAGCTTGGTCCCAGTCCTTTAAATTTCTGACTCAGTTTCCTGTTTTATAAAATATTATACATATATATATATATACACATATATATCCACAGTGATATACAGTGTATATACATATATATATATATATAGATAGATAGATAGATATATATATATATATATATATCCACATATATATAATCCAACAGTGAAGAAAAATTAATTCTATAATGTATATGAAAGTTCCTATTACATTGCTAGTCCCTGCTACATGTTGGCACACAATAATTTTTTTTATATTAATAACCCTGTGCGTTTTAATGAGTGCCAAATGACAATGAAGACTTCACACTAAATCTACCATAACTCTCCAGTGTGACTTTTTTTCATGCTGGTAAAGAGAACAGGACTTATTGAAGTCTTTTCCACCTTCCTTATATACGCTGTGAACTCTTGCAAGTCTGAAAGAAACTGGGAAAATGGAATGCTTTCTCACCTTGTTAATATCATACTTTCTTTCTACTGTGAGCTCTTTCATGTACCTTAAGGTCTCTTAAGCAAATAAAGGCTTTCTCACATTGATTACACTCATAGGGCTTCTCTCCAGAGTGAATTCTTTTGTGTATTTCAAGGGAACTGGAAGACCTAAAGGTTTTCCCACATTGGTTACATTTCTCTGCAGTATGGATTTCTTCATGTCTTTTCAAGGAACTAGAATAAGAAAAAGCATTCCCGCACTGCTTGCATGTATACAGTTTCTCTCTACTGTGAACCTGTTCATGTCTTTGACAGTTACTCATGGAATGAAAGGCTTTTCCACACTGCTTACATACATAAGGTCTATCTCCACTGTGAACTTGTTCATGTCTTTGATAGTGACTCAAGCAATGGAAATCTTTCCCACATTGCTTACATAGATAAGGTTTCTGTCCAAAGTGAATTTGTTCATGTCTTTGACACTTACTCAAGCAAAGAAAGCTTTTCCCACATTGCTTACATAGATAAGGTTTCTCTCTAGTGTGAGTTCTTTCATGTGCTCGAAAATGACTTGAACACAAGAAGGCTTTCCCACATAGCTTGCACTGAAAAGGTTTCTCTCCCCTGTGAATTCTTGCATGTATGGTAAGAGAACTGCGAAAATTGAAGGTTTTCCCACATTGCTTACACTCATAGGGTTTCTTTCCAGTGTGACCTCTTTCATGTATTTGATAAGAACTGAAAGTACTAAAGGCTTTCCTACATCGCTTATACTCATAGAGTTTCTCTCCACAGTGAGTCCTTGCATGGTACTGAAAGGAACTACAAAAAGTGAAGGTTTTACCACATTGCTTGCATAGATAGGGTTTCTCTCCAGTATGAATTCTTCTGTGAATTTGTAAGGCATTGCTAGAACAGAAACATTTCCCACAGTCCTGGCATGAAAAGGGTTTCTCTCCACTGTGAATTCTTTCATGTATTTTAAGGTAACTGGAAGAACTAAAGGGTTTCCCACAATGCTTACATATACAGGGTTTCCATTCACCGTGAATCCTATTATGAAATTGAAGGGAGCTGGAATCGGTGAAGGCTTTATCACATAGCATACATACAAAGGGTTTCTCTCCAGTGTGAATTCTTTCATGTCTGTACAGACCACCAGAGCTAGTAAAGCTTTTCCCACAATGTGTACACACAAATGGCTTCTCTCCAGTGTGAATTCTTTCATGATCTTGACAGGCACCAATATTAGGGAAGGTTTTCCCACAGTACTTACATGTATGGCGTTTTTTCTGAGGGTGCATCCTTTCATTGTTTTCAATAGGAATACTGCCTTTAGAGACTTCATCACATTGTTCACTGTCATAAGCTCTTTCTCCAGTATGAATCATTTTATGCTTTTGAAAACAATGAGGATAACAGAAGGTTTCCTCACATCCCTTATGATTACACAGCCCTTTAATGTTTTCTTGATGCTCGTACGGTGTGTGGCCAGTGTGACCTCTCAGGGACACATTTAGGGAAGAATGATAAGGAAGGGCTTCTCGACACACTGGGTTTTCATGGCCAATTCCTCCTAGAGGTTTTCTCTTTATAACACAGAGCCGGAGGGATTTCCCACTCTGCAGAGACTCCGCCCCTGGAGACCCCGCCCACACAATAATTTTTTATTCCTTTCTGCCTTGTCATAAAATATAAGTTGGAGAGGTATGGAGAAGGAAAGAGACCAAATAATGTTATATGCACATATAAATATATCATTATAAATCTCACTATCATGCATACTTACAATGTGCCAGTAAAAAAATTAAATATACAAATTGGAATTAAGGAGTTTAAGTTCCAGACTTAAAAACACCATCATATTAGAGATCAGAATATAGGTGTGTTATTTAAAGTACTTAGCCTCAGTATTCTTATAGGAAAAATATAAATAACTATTACTTTCAAGCTATTATAACACAGAATTATTTAACTACCTGATAAGCTGACTTACATAAAGCACTTAACATAGTACCTAAGTAAACATTCAATACACTTTTGTTAAAGGAATGGATAAATAAATGAATGTATGATATTATATTTCAATTAGTATTCAAATACTAGTATTTGAATCCATTTGGTCAAGTCTGCTTAATAAATATATAGTATCATCTCTGAGCCTCGGTTTCTCCATCTATAAACTTAGATTAGATGAACATTTCACAAGCACTCGTATAAAAAAGAACCAGAGAAAACTATGTTAAAGTATCAAAGGAATTTATTTAGAAGATCTGTAGTGAGATCCATGAATCTATATTCTGAAAAGGCATCATGGTTGATTATAGTAGAGGTGAAAAATAAATGTGTTTTAAAAAGTCTTGTCTAGCTAAGAGTGGTGGTGCACACTTATAATCACAGTACTTAGGAAGCTGAGACAGGAGGATCACAGATTTGAGACCAGTCTCAGAAATTTAGCAACTTATTGAGACCTGTTTCAAAATAAAGTAGGTCTGGGAGTGTAGCTAAAATGTAGAATGCCCCTGGGTTCAATCCCCAGTGCTAAAAAAGTAAAATAAAAATAAAACAAACAAACAAAAAAACTGACTAGTATCTCTCCTGACTCTAAAAGTCTCTAGTTTTCATTTACAAAAATGATTTCAAAAGATTCTCCTATAATTAGATATTATTTTTTATTCCTTAAATAATGTTATTATCGTATTGATGTATGTACAACTGCATGCCCTGATATATAGGCATTCAACACAAATGCCCTTGGCTGAACACTATCATAGAAATTCTCCTCTGAGATCATCTATGTTAATAATTGAATTAATAGATTTTGGAAGATGGCAGAAGTAATTATGATGTAGGATGTAGGGCTGCTATGTAAAGTTTTGGAGGCATGATTCTCATTGGTTTTCTAGTTCTACTAGTTCAGATAAGAAATCTCTAATTCAAAGTGTTTAACTGAGGTTTTCTAAGTGACTGAGAAGAAAAACAAACAAAAAAAAAAATCAAGAATCTTGGGATTATACCTAATTCCCAGAATATAGATTTTAAGTACTAAATTTGTAAAGAGTATGGAAGCAACCTGACACTTGAGACCATGTTACACTTATCTTTGTGTTTCCAGAACCAGCCCACATCTGTGTTTGGAGTAAAAGCCCATTACTTCAGGAACATTTTTCATCCCTTTTAAATATCCTTAAATTTCTTCTATAAAAAGTCAGACACCTGGTAATTTTAAATGGAATCCAAAGCACAGAGCTAACTGGGAGAAAACACCAATCACTTCACAAACAGAGCATGAAAAATTTCATCACCCTAACAGCAAATCTGCTTCACTCCTTGTATATTTTTCTGTGGAGTCATTTTGTGAATAAATTTTAGCCCTTGGAAGAGAATATCCCATTAGCTTCTGAGGCTGAGGGATGGGGGGAGTCAGTCTTCTGTGAAGAGCAGCTCAGTTCACACAGCCTCTGGCTGGCAACTTCTGTCTTTCTTAATGATGTCATTTGGGAATAGGATCTTCCTTTTAAATAAAAAACAGAAGTATCAATATAGAAACAAGAGAAGCCACTTTCTCATATGGTTTTGACCCTAGAACTAATAGGAAGGAATAGAAAAACTAGACACTAAAATGTGTTTAAAATGGTAATAGGAAAGGAAAAAGTGTTTGATTTTGTCATCTAGTTCTTATACTTGAGTGATGAGCAATCTCCATCCTATATTGTGACTGGAGGTAAAGTTTCAAAAATAAATTCAGTTACAGGGGATGAATAAGTAGCATAAATCCAAACCTGCACATACCTATCTTTAAACTGTAAAGGTATAATGGTTATGAGAACATGCCTTTTAGAAATCAACTGCAAGCAGAGGTCCCTGGGGCAACTTGTAAAACCCATTATTGTGTTTGTAGTGAGGCCACATTTTCTGCGGCTGCTCTCAGCCAGTGACTGACCATGGGGGACATGCTAATGTAGGTCTGTCCTGGAGAAGCTCTGATGGGTGACTTTAGCTCAAGGACTCACCAAGTGGCCTTGCCAGACTTTCCGTAGAACTGCACTGTAGTCTAAGGTGCTTCCATCCAAATCTCCTTCCTCCCTTCCCACTTGGATCAGATTTGTATTGTGGTCTAATTGCTCTCTCATCCCCTCTTAGATCTCCTTCCTGTTTGTCTCACAAGTTTTTCTCCATAATAAAATTCTCAGTATTTAATACCACCTTGCTTCCTGTCTATTAGAGAACTCAGATTAACACAAAGTGTTTCTTTATATTTTAAATTAATCCTCTTAGCAATTTGTTAGAGTTGTAAATCTAAACAACTGGAATATGTCTATTGTTTTAGTTGGGGAAGGGCCAAAGAAGTTATCTTTATTGTAAGCATTAGATCTGTCTACTCTGTGCAAATAAGTCTTAAAGTAGCCCAGCTTCTCAGAGAGTACTGTGAAGTTTAGGAGCAAAGCTCAAAATGATGATAAGGTTTATCTTTGTTTACTTTTATTTCTGCACATATAACCCCCATATTTTTCTAGGAAAAAGTATCAAATGGATTTATTTCAATGGAGTCTCTATAATGATGATACTGTTTGTTTACTGTTGTGTCACTAAATGTGAAACTAGTCGATAAGTATCTTTTAGTTGATTAGTGATGTTTGGAGATACTATTTTGGAGAGAGTTGATAGTGATGTTTAAAAGCAGATTGAAAACATTATGTTAAGTGAGATTAGTCAGTCACAAAGAGTTAAGAAGCATATGTTCTCCCTAATATGTGGATGCTAGGGAGAAGATGGGGCATAGGAGGGTCTCCAGATGAAAAGGAGAGATCCTCGATAAGCAACAAAGTTGATTTAATTGTAGTGGACGCAGGTGGCAGAGGGACGCCCTAAAGCACATGATGTAATTACACAATCATATCAAGGTCACTCACCGAAGTGAACCTGAGGGGGAGGGAAGGGGAGGGGATTGGGGTGGGAATTGGGGAAGGGGTCAAATGAGAATTGTGTGCAAATATGTTGTTAACAACTCGTACTTAACAAAGATGTATGCTATATTGCACGAATTACTACA
>PVLC010011344.1:2500-28349 GCA_004027655.1 Graphiurus murinus
TTATTTTGAAACCGAGTCTCACTAAGTTGTGGAGTGCCTCACTAGGTAGCTGAGGCTGGCCTTGAACCCGGATCCTCCGGTCTCAGCCTCCCGAATGCTGGGATTACAAGCGTGCGCCACCACGCCCGGCGGCCTTGTGTTTTAAAGGCACACTTCTTGGCCTTGTGTTTTAAAGGCACACTTCTTCGTCTGTTGCTGTGGCTCTTCTCTTGCCTTCCGGTTTGTTCTGTGTATTTTTCTAAGCCACGCTGCATCCTTTTTGCAGTAAGGCAGATTCTACGTAAATAAACACCAACGTCCCCTCCAGGTTGGACAGTGAGGTGGTTTCCGATTTCTTGCTGCTGTAAACAGTGCTGCACCGCCACCTCTGTCCTGCCTGTCGGCGTTCCCCGGGGCGGAGCCCTAGGAGCCAAGTCCCGGGCCACCGTCGAGGGAGAGGAACGAGTGGCTCCCCACGGCCTCCATCACCCGAGGTCGCGGAGGGCCTCGCCAAGCTGGCCTCCAACCTGCGATCCTCCTGCCTCAGCCTCCCAAGCACTGGAATGCCAGGTGTGTGCCACCACGCCTGACTTACTTTCAACTAAGTGGGAGGGGAAACCTTCAAAATACCCATCTGATCGGTGGGTACTGGGGCTTAGAAAGGTTCAAGTTCTAGCCAGGCCTTCAAGCCCGGTCTGGCTGTCTCTATCATGAGTGTGAGTGTACGTACGTGTATTGGGACTGGGGGTTGAACCCAGGGGCATTCTACTCCAAGCTACACCCCCGGCCGTTTGATTTTTTATTTTTGAAATAGTGTCTTGCCAAGTTGGAGAGGCCAGCCTCAGACCTGCAGTCCTCCCGTCTCAGCCTCCCAAGCCCTAGAGCTCTAGGAGCAGACCAGTGGCCCCTGCCTCATCACCCTGAAAGGAAGCTCAGGGCCGAGGTGGGCCAGCCTCCCCTTTGCGAAGGCAGCCCCGTCGCCAGCCAGTCCTGCCCGCGTCGACGGCCCCCTTGACGAACAATGGCCACATTGAGACCCAGCTCGTGCTTTCAGTTATTAACAAGCCGAGCGGCCTGTCTCTGCCTGGGACTTTAATCTTGGAGCTTTCCTCCCTCTGCAACCCCCTCCCCCAGTCTTTTGTTTGTGGCTCCCAGCTCCCTGTAGACGGGGGTCCCCACCCCTCCTCTCCAGCAGTTCCGATGGAGCTGCCTTCTCCTGCTGGCTGCAGCCGGTCCCAGCCCAAGCCACGTTACGGGGGTCAGGGAGGGAGAGCGGATGACAGGGGCTAGTTTGTTTTGCTCAGCTCTGGAGCACAGTACCATTGAGAGGTACTCCCTCTCTGCTTTCATTTCTTCCTTTCTTTTTATGATACTGGGGATTGAACCCAGGGGCATTCTATCTCTGAGATACCCCCCCCCCAAGCCCTTGTTATTTTTTTCTTTGGAAACAGGGTCTCGCTAGGTTGCTGAGGGTCTCACTACATTGCGGAGGCTGGCCTTGAACCTGCAAGCCTCCTGTCTCAGCCTCCCAAGCACCAGGATTCCAGGCGTGCGCCCTGGCTCTGGGCTGCACTTCTGTGTGAGGTTGGCGTGTGATTCGTCCTCTTTAGTGCGTCGTGTCATGAGTAGTCCGTAGCTGTCCGTCCCTACTCCTGTTGGCCGACACCTGTGTGTCTCCAGGTCTGCGCCGGTGTGGGCGCGGCTCCAGGAGCGCTCCTGTCCTGCCTCCTTGGCGGCCGGCGGCGTTAGCGCTCCCTTTCCCTGGGGTTGGTCCCTAGGAGTGGAGCGCTGGGTGTGAGGGGAGGTGTGTGTTGGGTTTTATGAGAAAGCTGCCAGGTGCTTTCCCAGAGTGGGTGTTGCGCTGTGCACCCCTCCAGCAGCGCACAGGGGGGCTCTTTGCTCCACGTCCTTGGGGACATCTGATGTCTTAGTTTGAACATTTAAAATTCTGGTGGGTATGTGGTGGTCTCTCACTGTGATTCTAACATGCGTTTACCTGATAACTAGTGTGTGTGCGTGTGTGCGTGTGCGTGTGTGTGTGTGTGTGTGTGCATGTGTGTGTGTGCGTGTGTGTGTGCGTGTGCGTGTGCTACTGGGAACTGAGCCCAGGAGCATTCTACCTCCAAGCTATCGCCTCGGCCCTGTTTTCTTTGCTATTTGCAAACAGGGCCTTGCTAGGTTGCTGAGTTGCTGAGGCTGGCCTCCAACCTGTGATTCTCCAGTCCCAGCCTCCCCAGTACTGGCATGGCAGGCTCCGTGACCTACCTTTTGATTTCGTGCAATGTGGGAACACTGGATTCCGAGTGGCTTGCCGGGCTTCCAGGATAAAACCTCGGCAGGGGTCCCGGGACCACCTGAGGGCGGGTCCCACTGCCTTATCGAGTGACCGTCAAACTGCTCCTGCTCTTGGCCTCGAGACACCGGGAGTACTTGTGGGGTGCCGTGTGGCGACGGGTCCTCCAGGCAGCCGCAGAGCACGTCTGTGAAGTGAGTCCTGTTTCCCCAGTGCTTCGTCTCATGCCATTGTGACGCACCCCAGGAACAAGTCCTTGGCAGGCCGTGGTTCACGTTTATAAACAAGCAATGTAAGCCAGGCGCAGTGGCGCACACCCGTCATCTCAGTACTTCGGAGGCTGAGACAGGAGGATCGCAGGTTGAAGACCAGCCTCCACAACTTAGCAAGACCTGCAGCAACTTGGCGAGGTCCTGTTTCAAAATATACAGTAGGGCTGGGGGTGTAGCTCAGAAGTAGAATGCCCTTGGGTTCAGTCCCTAGTACCACAAAACAAAAGGGGGGCCCCACACCCCCACAGCTGGCCCGGTGAGCCGGGGCAGTATTGGCCTGTGAGGATCCTTCCCCTGTAAACATTTTATTAGACCATCATGTAGCTGTCAGCCTCTCCCACAGTCCCGAATGTCCAAGAGGGCTGAGTGTATCCACTTCCATTTTTATGAAGTCGCTTTTGCAGAGGCTTATGCTTTGACCCAGTTCATCCTGAATCTTTGCCCACAGATCTGCAGGATTTGCGTGACTTTGCGAGCCGAGGGAGGGTTTTCCTGGAGCTGAGAGATGGGCCAGATAAACCCAGGAGGCCCCCGGCCCGCGCAGGGGTTCTTTGGTGCATTACAATTACATGCCTTTTAAAAACAGTTCTCCTTGTAAAGAATTATTGACAGTCGCTCTCCTGGGAGTGGGGATCCCGAGTGTGCCAGCCCATTTGGAACGGATCTGTGTCCTCCCCTTTTTCAAGTTAAAATAATGGCCCTGCGAGGATTTTACAATGTAATGTAATGTGGATTTTGGAGCCCCTGTTAAAGATGTGGGGATAAATGCAGGCCATAAATCACCCCAGGACGTACTTTCCTTTGGTCCTGGAGATTCAACCCAGGGGCATTCTACTTCCAAGCTACACCCCCCCTCCAGCCCATTTATATTTTTATTTGGAAATAGGGTCTTGCAAAATTGCTGAGGGTCTCGCTAAGCTGCCAGGGCTGGCCTCAAACCTAGGATCCTCCTGTCTCAGCCTCTGAAGTACTGGGATTACAGGCGTGTACTGCCATGCCCAACTGCCTTTAATCTTTTTTTTTTTCTTCCTTTAACTTTTAATGTACTGTTATGTGGGGCTAGAGACATAGCTTGGTGGTAGACCACTTGCCTATTATGCATGAGATCCTGGTATCCCCAGTACCCCACCACCACCACCCCACAGGTTCGCAGGCATCCACCAAAAGCAAACGCTTGCCAAATTTCAGCCTGCCGCGGCTGTGAACTTGTGCCATGATTTGCTTTTGTTAAAAAGTGAGATTAGGCCTGTTTCTAGAGGTGTTAAGTAGATTACACCCCACGTCGAGGCTTGCTCCTTGTTCAGTTGGAGAGATTGACAGAGAGCCAGAGCGTTAGTAATTTTCTTAGGATGTAATGCCAGATCAGTGAGCCCCCCCAAACACCTCCCACTTGGGAAACATTGCTGCGGACAGCGGGAGCCGCCCCATCTGTGCTCCTGAGAGCCACTCTGTGCGGCTTGGTGCACTGGTGTGGACGGCTGGAGGCAGGAAGGCTGAGGACGCCCCGGAGGGAAGGGCAGGGGCTCGGGCGGGGAGGCTGTGGGTCCTCCTGGGAGGACAGACCGCTGTGCTCTTCAGTAGAGAGAATGGCAAGACCTGGGGACCACCGGTGGGGAGGGGGGTCCCCAAGATGGCTGGGCCCCAACGGCCTCCGCCGAGGCTGCAGAGGGCGCAGAGGGACAATGCCTCTTCCACTGAGGCTTCCGCCAAGAGTCGACCTGGCGATGTCCGGTGTGAAGGTTTGGGTTTGGACTCTTCCCCACCAAAGCTCGTGTGTTGACAGCGCGGTCTCCAGCACAGCAATGCAGAGGTGCGGCGTGGCTGCAGGAGGGGAGGGATCTGTCCTGCTCGCCTCCCCACTCTCTGCTTTCCGCCGTGAGCTGAGCAACTCTCCTCCAGCAGGACGCTTCTGCCTCGGAGCGGCCGGCCGTGGACTAAAGGGTGAAACCCTAAGCCAGATAACCCTTCCTCCCTAAGCTGTGCTTGTCAGGTGTTGTGGTCACAAGGATGACCACAGACTTTTTAAAAAGTGTCAGGAGCCGGGCGTGGTGGCGCACGCTTGTCATCCCAGCATTCGGGAGGCTGAGACTGGAGGATCCGGGTTCGCGGCCAGCCTCAGCTACCTAGTGAGGCCCTCCGCAACTTAGTGAGACCCTGTTTCAAAATAAAGAATAAAAAATAGGGCTGGGGGTGTAGCTAGGAGGTAGAATGCCCCTGGGTTCAATTCGCACCCTCCCACACACATACACCCAAAGAAAAGGATCGCATGGCCCAGTGTCACGCTGCCGTCTGTGCTGTTTGTGCGAAGATAGAGTCGCTGTAAGGATGTCTTTGTCGGTAGGCATCCCCCTTGCTCAGCAGTGCATGATTTCGCGTGAGCGTGCACGTGTGTGTGTGTGTGTGTATGTGTGTGTGTGTGTGTGAAGCACACGAGAGTGTTGGTCGGGGGGCAGCTGCACGCCCGCAGCGTTCGGTTCTCTCGGGTAAGTTGACTAAGGTAGTG
The DNA here is from genome assembly GCA_004027655.1 of Graphiurus murinus. Taxonomy (NCBI): domain Eukaryota; kingdom Metazoa; phylum Chordata; class Mammalia; order Rodentia; family Gliridae; genus Graphiurus; species Graphiurus murinus. The sequence continues at coordinate 7,548 of PVLC010011344.1, forward strand.
TCACACTCTGAGACGCGCCTTCCCTCCTTGGGCGCCCTTGCTGACTTTTTACTTCTGGGACCTATCTTTAATAATATGTTACAATTTGATAAGACCAAATTTCGACCTAAGAACAAACCGCACAGTCGCACCTCAAGAGTATAATGGAAGCTGAAGAAGACGCCTTTCTCGGGGTCTGAGGCTAAATTAAACAAATTCGACACCTCTCAGCGGCGGCGCAGAGTTCAGCAGCTGTGTGCAGCCAGCGGCCCGATGCTAATGGAGAGTGAGCGGGTGCGGCCCTCGGCCATCGCCTAATACCAGAATACTAACTATGAGACCGTGTGCGCTGGGGGGAGGGTACTGGAGGCTCAGCCCAGGGCCATACCCCCAACCCTATGTGATTCTGTATTTGGAAACAGGGTCTCGCTAAGTTGCTGAGGCTGGCCTCCAACCTGCGATCCTCCTATCTCAGCCTCCCGAGTACAGGATGACAGGCGGGTGGGTTCCTCTGTCAAGGTTCTTTGACAGAGGTGGTGGCGTAGTCACTGGGCAGATCTGTGGGGTTGCTGTGTGGCTGGGAAGAGGCCGTGACAGCAAAAATCGCCCAACACCGAAACCGTTGTTGGAGGGGGATGCCAGAGAATTTAGGTGACTGGTGAGAACCGAATTAGAACATGTTAGTGTTTCACTGGGTGCCGTGACATACACCTGTAATCCAGTACTTGGGAGGCTGAGATTGGAGGATCATGGTTTGAGGCCAGCCTCAGCAATGTAACAAGACCCTCAGCAACTTGGTGAGACCCTGTTTCAAAACACAAAACAAAAAAACAGCATGGTGGTGTATGCCTAGAGTCCCATTACTTGGGAGACTGAGACAGGAGGATCACAAGTTTGAGGCCAGCCTCAGCATCTTAGCGAGGCTGTCAGCAACTTAGTGAGACCCTGTCAAAATAAAAAATCAAAAGGGCTGGGGGTGTACTTGGAAGTAGAACTCCTCTGGGTTCCACCCCCAGGACCCAACCAAGTATCCTGCTCTTTCTCTGGCCCTGGAAGTTGTTGATAAAACTGTCCTGTTTCGTTGGAACACTACAGAAGTTTGACAGGAAAAATAAACAAGCCCGAGACTCCGGCCAGTTGTGGGATGGAGGGACATCAAAGCTTGGCCAGCCACCAAGCTCTACTTCATGGGGCGGCTGCACGTCCGCTAGTGGCCGGTGGGCTGGACTCGAGCTTGGGCCGGGCCGGGGGAAGCTGACGGGGGCTCAGGGTGCCCAGGGAGGGAGCGTGACCTCCGTCCAGGCTGGAGCAGGTGGCGGGAGCTGGGGCCTGGAGTCCTGGGCCAGTCGCTCACACCTGCTGCGTGGCTGTCTGTGCAGAGGTCGCGCCCTCACCCCAGGGCCTGGCTCTCCGGCCCCATTTCCCCATGGATTATGGGGGCACACCTCTAATCCCAGTGCTTGGGAGGCTGAGACCGGAGGATCACAGGTTGGAGGCCAGCCGTAGCAACTTAGCAAGACTCTCAGCAGCCTAGCGAGACCCTGTTTCAAAATAAAACTAAAACTGTGTGGTGATGTAGCCTGGAGGTAGGACGCCCCTGGGTTCAGTCCCCAGTACCACCATTTAGTCTTGCTAAATTGCTGAGGCTGACCTGCGATCCTCCTGTGTGAGCCTCCCAAGTCCTGGGATGACACTCGCGCCCCACCGCGCCCGGCTTGTGCATGGGGCTTGACCCTCAGGTGTTTGAATTAAATGGCTAGCCTGGAGTGTGGAGCCAGTGGCAGGTTCCGCTGTCCACGCCCGAGGACCCGAGTGTCACCGGGGCATCTCCGCCAGAGGGCTGGCGTGCAAGCTTAGGAGAGCCGAGTGCCGGCCGGTCGTCTTCTGTTTCGTGAGCACCTACTGTATCTGGCGTGTGGCCTGACCAGTCCCTTGGGCTCCATTCAGCCTCTGGCTTCAACCTCCCGGTGCTGCAGCCCCGGAAACAGATCGGTGTGGGAACCCCCAATCAACTACACAGGCGGCAGAACCGTGTTTCTCTTCCCGCCGTTTTGGTCCCCGCTCGCAGGGAGAGCACACGGAGCTGCCCTCCTCTCGGCCGAGTAAATGAAGTGCACGTAGGGAGAAAATAAAAGGAAAACCAGACCTGAGCGGCCCAGGCCCCAGCCCCGCGGAAGCAGCCGTAACCCGACCCCGTTTCAGCCTTGCCTTCGCTGTCGATGCCAAAAAAATTATCAGCTCTGTATCTTAAGAGCCTGATGGACTGGCCCAGACACCAGCTGTAACTTAAAGCAACTTTTGTTTTATTTGCTTTAAACAAACAGATGCGCCTGGCTCTCCAGCCAAGCAGCATGGCGCTTGCTGGTCCCACGCGGACTCCGTCCTTGCCTCCGAGGTGCTGGTTTGGGCACACGTTGTTTTGGTGCTGGGGCTGGAACCCAAGGGCATTCTGCCTCCAAGCTGCACCTTGATTTAAAAACAGGCTCTTGCTAAGTTGCGGAGGCTGGCCTCGAACCTGTGACTCCTGCTCCAGCCTCCCGAGTCCTGGGTGTGCACCACTGCGCCCGGTCTATTTTTATGTCATCTTAAAAGCTTGCTCGTTGTGCTCTTTCTGTTTTTACTAGGCTCCTGGCATTGCCTGTTCACTAGGGGAAGGCTAGGCTTGTTCCTCTTCCTGTCTCTTCCTTTGGCTACGGCTGTACATTCCTCCCTCTCTCTCTTCTGCGTTTTCTTGTCGTTCTTGCTATTTGTTTGTTTGTTGTTGTTGTTTAATACTGGGAACTGATCCCAGGAATACTCTACCACTGAGCTACACCCCTAGCCCTTCTATTTTCTTTCTTTTTTTAATTTTGAAACACAATCTTGCTAGTTTACCATGTACTGGCCTTAAATCTGCGACCCTCCTGTCTCAGGCTCCCAAGTACTGGGATTAGAGATGTGAAACACCGTGCCTAGCTTGATTTATGTGTCCTTATTTATTTTTCTTGTGGTACTGGGGCTTGAACCCAGGGGCATTCTACCTCTGAGCTACATCCCTAGCCTGATTTTATTCTTATTTTGAGACATGGTCTCTCTAGGTTGATAAGCATCTCACCACTTGTTGAGGCTGTCCTCGAACCTGCGGTCCTCCTGTCTCAGCCTCGCAAGTACTGGAATTACAAGCACGGCCATTGCGGCTTGATGCCCCTTTACAGAGAAGGCTGCTGGGCACCAAGTGGAGAGACCCTGTTTTCTTCTTGGAGGGCTGTAGAATATTTCTAGTTTCAAGCTAAGAGACAGAAGCCATCAGTGCGAGAAGGTTACGGGGCCTGATGGGGCACAGCTCTAATCCCTGTATACGCCAGGAGGATTGCAGGTTGGAGGCCAGCCTGCTTCAAAATAAAAATTAAAAAGGGTCGAGGGTGCAGCTTGGAGGTAGAACATCCTTTGGTTCAATCTCTGCTACCACAAAACAAACAAACAAACAAAAAGGGAGTGGCTGATCCCTTTGGGTGTGGGTGCACAGGGGACCGGGCCACTCAGAACCAGGCCGGTCGCCCGGGCCAGGGCTCGTGCTGAGAATCAAGATGTCTGTGGCCTTTAGCGTGACTTCGAGTGAACGTCACCGGGTGCTGGAGGCCGACACAGCCAGACAGCCCGTGCGCAGCTGCAGGACGGCGGCCACGAGTACCGACCGGGCTGAGAGGACCTCGTAAATCGTGTCCCTCGTCGGGCCGCCGTTCTGTTCCTGGGTGGGCCACATGTGCTGTGCTCTCGGGAAGATTGGGAACAGCTGTCTCGAGTCCCTGGTTGACTCGGGGCTGGTCCATGGGCCCCCCGCTGGCGCCTCTGGTCACCCCAGCTTTTCTTTTCTTGTTTTTGGTACTGGGGATTGAACCCCAGAGGCATTCTACCTCCAAGCTACACCCCAGCCCTCTTTTATTTTTTTTTTATTTGAAAACAGGGTCTCGCTAAGTTGCTGAGGCTGGCCTCCAACCTGTGATCCTCCTGCCTCAGCCTCCCACGTCCTGGGATGACAGGTGTGCACCACCATGCCCGGCTCACTCTATCTTTTTTTAACAAAGCTTGAGGTGACCCAGGGACATTCTACCTCTCAGCTACACCCCCAACCCTTTTTTTTTTTAAATTTTGAAACAGGGTCTCACAAAGTTGCTGAGAGCCTCATTAAGTTGCTGAGGCTGGCCTCCAACTGCAATCCTCCCATCTTGGCCTCCCAAATACAGAGATTACAGGCATGCTCCGCCACACCCGGCTGGTGGTGTTGATTGTGTGTGTGTGTGTGTGTGTGTGTGTGTGTGTGTGTGTGTGTCCCAGCAGACCAGGAGCTCTGTGAGGGCAGTGACTGGGGTAGACTCGTCTCTGAAGCCTGAGACCTGGCCCAGGCAGTCACCCAGACGTTATTCTGTATGGGACAGAACCAATCTTCATTTCCGTGCCCAATGCCAGGTGGTGCCCTGGCGCTCGGTGTGGGGGGTGGACGGAGGGAGAGAGGGAGGCGGCGTGCCTGGGGCCCACGGCCCAGCCTGCCTTCACCTCCTCCAGCATCCTTCCCTCCGGCCTCCTCAGGCCGCCCACAGCCACACGCGTTCCTGCCGCTCGTGACGTGTGACCTGCCGTGCCTCCTTCAGCTCTCGGTCCCCGTCCAGAAAAATGTCTGATTGTGTCTTGAATTCATTTACATCGCTTGCTTCAGCGGCCGCACTTGGCAGCGGAGCCGTGCGCGCATTCCGCCCTTCCCACGGAGGAATTCTGCTGACCCCACGTGCGCCTTCCTGGCGGGGCCCCTGCCCTCCTGCTCCCCTGCTCACGCATTCTGGCTCTGCGAGCCTGCACCCCTCCGTAGACTTGCTGACAGGCCTGGCTCTTGCCCTGCAGCTGAAGAGGAGGGCGCTCCGTGGCCTGGGACCCATCATGCAGGGTCCAGCGCTCCGTGGCCTGGGACCTGTCCTGCAGGGACACGTTTGTGTCTGAGGTCCAGTGCTCCGTGGCCTGGGACCCGTCCTGCAGGGACACGTTTGTGTCTGAGGTCCAGCGCTCCGTGGTCCAGGGGACCGGTCCTTCAGGGACACGTTTGTGTCTGAGGTCCAGCGCTCCGTGGCCTGGGACCTGTCCTGCAGGGATATGTTTGTTCTGAGGCCACAACCTTTGCTTCTCAGAATCAGACTGAGAGTCACTGAGAGGGAAGCTGGCTCAGGCCCCCTGGGAAGGTGGACCCTGCTTCTGCCACAGAGAGGCCGCCATCAGGGAAATAGCCCCCAGTCCAGAGCACTGGGGGTGTGGAGGAGCGTGCCTGGGGTGCCCCACCACCTCGTGATCAGCCTTGGCTGAAGCCCAGGCCCTGGAGGCTAAGCACTCGCCCCTGGTGGCCGGCTGCAGGGGCCAGGGTCTGAGCTGCAATCTCTCTGGTCCCCATGCCTGTGGCCACCTCGTGCCACCAGAGCCCACTGCCCTGCACCTCCAGGACGACCCTTCCTGGAGCCCACTTCTTCACTCAAAGACAAAATGTAGCTGGGCGTGGTGGTACACACCTGCGATCCCAGGACTTGGGAGGCTGAGACAGAAGGATCACAGGTTGGAGGCCAGCCTCAGTAACTTAGCAAGACCCTCAGCAACTCAGCAAGACCCTGTTTCAAAACAGGAATTAAAAAGTAGGGCTAGGGATGTAGGTCAGGGGTAGCCCTCCCCCAGGTTCAGTCCCAGCGCCGTGCGCACACAGAGGAGATCGGCCCTCTGGAGCAACAGGGGCGAAGCCGTCACCTCCAACTTCCTTTGGGCCTGACGGCCCGTTCCCGAGTGCTGGGCTGAGCCGCCGCCAGGGCCAGAGGAGCTGCGTGTATAGCCTGTGCTTCCCAGCTCTCCTTTCTAGAGAAAACGCGCTCCAGAGGGCTGCACCGGCGAGCCGCAGGCAGCCTTGGCTCACGGACGTGTTTGGTTTGGGCCACACCGTTGAAACATTTTTTTGAATCTTGTCAACATCTGAAAGTTGGCAAGTTTCATGTAATAGTCCAGATTTTTGGCTTCTCTTGAAAACTCGGGCGCTCTGGCAGCTCCAGTGCACATTCCTGCCTCTGTCTTCATGGTGGACCGGGGCTGAGGCTCTGTGCCCTCCAGGGGAGCTCTGAGCCAGCCCCGGTGACACACGCCTGCGTCTCAGTACAGTGGAGGCTGAGACAGGAGGATTGCAGGTTTGAAGCCAGCCTCGACAACTTAGGGAGACCCTCAGCAACTTAGCGAGGCCGTGTTTCAAAATTAAAAAGAAAATAAGTCTGGGGGTATAACTTGGAAATAGAATGGCCCTTGGTTTAAACCCAGTACCACAGATAAAAAAAAATAAAACCTAGGTGTGGTGGCACACCTGTAATCCCAGTTCTTGGGAGGTTATGACAGCAGGATTGCAGGTTTGAGGCCAGTCTCAGCAACCTAGTGATACTGTTTCAAAACAAACAAATAGGTATAGCTTAGAGGTAGATTGCTCCAAGTTCCATCCCGAGTACTGCAAAAAAAAAAAAAAAAAAGCGAATGGGTAACGGGAACTTGGCCCCAGTATGTGGTAATGTGTTCTGGGGGGACTTGCAAGTCCCTCTGTAAGCCTCACAGTGACGTGTGGCCCCGCCCTGCACAGGGGAGTGGAGGCTCAGCGGGGGAAGGCCAGGGCAGGGCTTGCTGGGCTGCACACCAGAGCGAGTGGAAGGGAGTCCCTGCGATCCTGAAAAGCTTGTTCTCCCCCCTGGAGGTGGCCTGCACGGCCGCAGGTGTGGCCAGGAAGACCTGGAGGACGCCGAGTGCTGTCCCCAAGAGAAAACTCGTGGGCACCATGGCGCACACCTGTCATCCCAGTACGTGGAGGCCAGGACAGGAGGATGGCAGGCTTGAGGCCAGCCTCAGCAACTTAGCAAGGCCCTGTTTCCAAATAAAAAATAAAATGGGGCTGCGGGTGTAGCTCAGAGGTAGAATGCCCCTGGGTTCAATCCCCAGAACGGCAAAATAAATAAATAAATAAAAATAAAAATGAAAAATTAAATAAGTATTAAATATTTGTTTAAAAAGAGCCAGGTGCAGTTTGTGGCACATACCTGGAATCTCAGTCCTTTGGGAGGCTGAGACAGGAGGATTGTAGGTTCACGGCCAGCCTCGGCTACTTGGTGAGGCCCTCCGCAACCTAGTGAAACCCTGTTTCCAAATAAAGAATAAAAATTAGGGCTGGGGGTGGTGTAGCTCGGAGGTACAGTCCCCAGTGCCAAATAATAATAACAACAACAACAATAGAGATAAGACACCTCTCTCTGACCCTCAGGCCCCACCCTGGCTGCCACTGGCTTGGCGGGACGTGGGGCCGGGTCCCTCCACGGGAAGCAGCGGGGTGGCGGGGTCCCTGCCCGCGCGGCTTCCTTCCTGGTCCGGTCGCCCCGTCCCCCTCTTATTTTCTGCATCCATATTTGGTAATTCGCCTCTCTGCCTCTCCCTTCTCACGAGCGCTCAAGGTGGGTGCCAAGATCCTGTAGGGCTCCCGTCATCTCCCGGCCGCCACTGCACACGAGGGCAAGAGGATAATTGCATTATTTTTGAATAAAGATTCTTAGCAGAAGTCAGAAAAAAAAAAGAAAGAAAGAAAGAAAAAACGTGGTGGGGGCAGTTTCCCGACTCGCCCCATGAAATAGACAATATTTCCTGAAACAGGAGATACGAACCTCAAAGAATCTAAAATAAAACATTCATTTTATTATTTTTTTTTAAAAGAAGGAAAACGAGGGTGGGGGGAGAGGGGAAAAAGAGGAGAATAGTCAGTCTTTTTATCCTAAGTACAGATGAAATTGATTAAACCTTCGAGACTGGCCTCCGCACACCCGGTTTATTAATTGAAGAATTTCCTCTTACCCACATGGGAAGTTCGCATTAAAATCCAGCTTGCCCTGTGTGGTAGCGACTTGAGAACTGAACATTTTCCACAATCCTATTTTCTCTTCGGTGCTACAGGAAATCCTAAAATGGTTAAAAGGGGGAGGGGGAGGGGAAAGGGGAACCGGGGTGCAGGGTGGGGGTGGGGAGAGCAGAGACCATACATTTTCAGGAAGGCCTCTTTCGATTCCTTGTAAAAAGCATGAAATCAAATTAGAGCTCGCGGCGCGCGATTGTTTTATTTCGACATTGCAAATTCCATTTTTTGCTGCTTTTCCTGATGCTCCAGCAGCGGCAGCAGTCGTACTGTGCACAGTCAGCTAAAAAGATTCCCCCAGATAGACACAGTAGCTCTGGGAGGGAAAGCAGCACGATCCAGCAGGGCGCGGTGGCACACGCCCGGAATCCCAGTACTGGGGAGACTGAGGCAGGAGGATCGCAGGGTTGAGGCCAGCCGCAGCAGCTTAGTGAGGTCCTCAGCAACTAGGTGAGCTGCTATTGCAAAATAGAAAGGGCTGGGGTTATAGCTCAGAGATAGAATGCACAGTACCCCCCTCCCCCCCAAAAGAAAGAAAAAATGGCAAGATCCCCTCAGTTAGCTCAGAAGCCCGTGACACTGCCAGCCCCCCCTCCCCCCCGTCTGCTTCCAGCTGAAAGAGAGGTCGCTGGGACCAGCACCCCATTACCCTGTCAGAGCCTGGAAGTCTCTGTGTGTGCACTACAGGGACTCTGATTCTAGAGCCCCTAAAAAAGACCAACAGGATTAGCATCTACTCCAGGGTTTACTAAGCCCAGATCCCTCACCGCTGGCCATGACTGGTTTGAGTGGTACCTGCTGTGTCCCCGATCCTCTAGCTTAATGAGAGGGAAGGTCATGTCCAGGTCTCTTCCTGTCCCCGGATTGGGCGCCGGCCTATTCTCTCTGTCTCTCTCTGTCTCTCTTTCTCTCTCTGTTCCTGGGTCCATGACACTCCAGCAGGCCACGCTATACAGTTAGCGTTTAATTACATTTAATCTTGTTTGTAAACAATTTTATTTCTTGCATTGCAAGCACACCCAGAATCTCAGACTTGGGAGACTGAAGCAGGAGGACTACAGGTTCAAGGCCAGCCTCTGCAACTTAGACCCCCAGCAACTTAGTAAGACCCGTTTTCATAATAAAAAATAAAGAGGGCTAGGGGTATAGCTCAAAGGTAGAATGCCCCTGGGTTCCATCCCCAATACAAACAGAAACAAAAAGCAAGTGCAGTGGCACACAGCTGTAATCCCAGGACCAGGGAGGCTGAGACAGGAGGATCGCAGGTTCAAGGCCAACCTTGGCAATGTAATGCGGCTCTCAGCAACTCAGTGAGACCCTGTTTCAAAATAAAACATAAAATAGGACTGGGTATAGCTCAGAGGTAGAAGGCCCTTGGGTTCAGCCTCCAGCATCAAAAAGAAAAAGCAAAATAGTGGTTCTTCTTCCCTCCCTGTCCCCAGCTTCGGCAGTGACCTCCTCCTGGGCAAACCAGAGGCCATTTTCTCTAAGGATCCCCAGGCTGCTCAGAGTCACCAGGCACATACGCTCTCTTGCAAAACTTCTCCAGGTGGCCGTATGATGCGCGTATGGCGGAGGAGGCTAGCTAGGCGGGAATCCAGCTCTTTTATTTTTCATTTTTAAACAGGGTCTCACTAAGTTGCTGAGGCTGGCCTTGACCCTGCGATCCTCCTGTCTCAGCCTCCCAAGTACTAGAATGGCAGGCATGTGCCACCGTGCCCGGCTGGACTTTGTGTTTTTAAGCAGTTGTGAATCTTCTGTTTTATGAAGTGGGGTTAGTTAACCGCCTCCCTCCAGGGGGGGCGTTATGTGCTCGGATTGAATCCAGGAGTGCTCTGTCACTGAGCTACACCCACAATATTTTTTATTTTTTATTTTGGAACAGAGTCTTAAAGTTGCTAAGGCTGGCCTCGAACCTATGATCCTCCTGCCTCAGCATCTCAAGTACTGGGATTACAGCTGTGTGCCCCCCACACCCGGCTTTATTTTTTATTTTTTGATTTTGGAACAGGATCTCAAAGTTGCTGAGGCTGACCTTCAACCTGCAATCCTTCAGCCTCGGCCTCAGCCTCAGCCTCCCAATTCCTAGGTCATAAACCGGTGTTTACACATTTTCTTCTAGTACTTCTTTGGTTTTGTGTCTGTGCCGTTTATCCCTCCAGAGTTGGTTTTGGTGCAACGTGTATATTTGTGTCTAGATGGCTACTCCTTGGCCTGGTGTCCCAGTGGTACGGTTGTCCCCATTTAACGGGGGGGGGGGGCGGCCAGGCTCAGAGGCAGCTCCTTGGCCCAGCTCTGGCAGCCGGCGAGCGCCCTGGCCCCCTGCCCCGCCCCCTCGGGCTCCGTGGGGGTTTCTCGGCATTTACTACCCTTGGCTTCGCTGCTCTTGGCGGTGCTCCAGCAGCCCTATTTGTCTGCCGTCTTGTCCTCGGCTGTCTCTCTTCCCCTTGATCTCTCCCAGCGCCTCCTTTGTTGTTCCCGTCCACATCGACATGTCTGTCATTGTTCTCTCCGGCTTCCTTGCAAGGTGCGGGTGAATGTCTCCATCGTCTTCTCCTGCAGCACCAGCCTCGGGTGGCACGCGTGCCTGCGAGGGCCCTGGCAGGCTGCCGCCGCGCCTCTCCCTCACAGCCCGCTTGCCTTCCTCTGCCACCTGCAGACCCCCACCTGCTCCTCGGTGCCTCGGGGCCCCCGGAGGACTCCGGAATGCAGGGGAGCGGGCGGCCAAGAGACGCTGGCAGCGAGCTCCGTTCTAGCCTGGCTCAGCCGACCTCGGGTTCACGCTCATCCTCCCTGGATGGGCGGGTCTCCTCCCCCTCCTGGGGCGGCGGTGAGCGCCAGTGCCAGTGTGCACGTTACCAGCTCGGATGCCAATTAGGAGCCAGGATGCTCGGTGCCGAAAATGCTCAGGTGGCCCAGGGACTGGGGAGGCCGAGGCAGGAGGACCTCGGGTGAAGGCCAGCCATGGCAACATAGCAAGACGCTGTTTCCAAAGAAAAAATCAAAAGGGCTTGGGGTGTAGTTCAGAGGTAGAATGCCCCTGGGGTCAATCCCCAGCACCAAAATAATTAATAGCTGGGCGTGTTGGTGCATGCCTGTCATCCCAATTCTTGGGAGGCTGAGACAGGAGGATCACAGGTTCAAGGCCAGACTCAGCAACCTAGCAAGACTCTCAGCCACTTAGCAAGACTTTCTTTCAAAATAAAAAATAAAATAGTACTGGGGGCGGAGCTCGCAGTTAAAGCACCCCTGAGTTCAATTCCCAGTACCCAAAACAAAAACAAATTTAATTTTGCGGTCGCTAAACTATATTTCAGGTTTTATGTTCACACCCCCCCCCACCCGCCGCGAGCGGAAGCATATTTTCTAAACACATTTTGTTCCTTCCGTCCCAGAAGGAAAACTCACATCTCCCGGATGAGCTAGACTTTGCTAAATGCTGATCTTTGTAAGTGGCTCTGTAGTTTTGTTTTTGAAACAATCAAGATGTATAAGTGACAAAAGTGGAAATGGTCATTTCTGAAAGTGCCGGGCCACTTCCACCCGGCGATAATTGCTCTGCCCGCCTCCCGAGGCTTCTGGAGCCGCCGCAGCGAGATGAAAAGTCTTGATACCCAGGAAGTATAGAGGGCCGTTTGTCAGCCGGTTTTTTTCTCCCGTGTCCTCCCGCCCACCGGCCCCCGGCCCTTGTAGTCCCCGAGCCGCTTCCTACCCGGGGTCCGTGGGAATTGGTAACGATAGCGTTTGATTCATTGCATGCAGATACTGGGGATTTTGAAAAAGACACGTTGTGTCACTTCCTGTGGTCAGATCAAAAGTTAGATGAAGAACAAGCGAACAGGCCGGAGTCGCTGCCGGGCGGCCGACCGTGGCCGTCGACCCCGGGTCCCAGCGCTGCCCTGTTCTCAGCGTGGCCGGCCAAGCCCTGTGACCCCGGCTCTTAGAAGTCCCTGGCGCTGGCTGCAATGCAGCGGCTCCCCTCAGAGCAGAGCTGGTTGCTCCTTGCAGGAAAAGCAGCTAATAAGCACTGGCTGAGGCCACAGATAAATCCTGAGCTGGCCAGGGCATGGTGGCACACACTTGTAATCCCAGTACTGGGGAGGCTGAGACAGGAGGATTGCAGATTCGAGGCCAGCCTCAGCAGTTTTGCAAGGCCCTCGGCAACTTAGTGAGATCCTGTTACAATGTGAAAAAAAGTAAAATAGGGCTGGTGGTAGCTCAGAGGTAGAACAGGCGTGGGGTGAATCCCCAGTACTACATACACACTAAAAGGAACCCCAGCCACTGGGTGTCAGCCTGTCTGCACCCAGCCGTCTGGGCCTGTGGGTCAGTTTCATTTCCACACGGGGGCCCTGAGCAGGTGAGCGGCCTGACACACAGAGCACACACGCTCCTCTCCAGCTAGCGGGTACTTGAGGACCCCGGGTCCTGTTTATGCCAGTAGGAGATTGAATCTTAGAGAACAGGAGCAGATTCCTGGTCAATAATTGGAGGAGGTGGGGCGCCCACATTCGCTCAGTGCAGCCCAAGAAAGATTTATTAACCTGTGTCCCCCTAGCTGGGTCAAACCCCAGGCCTAGCCCGGCATGGTGGTACAGGTCTGTCATCCCAGTACTTGGAAGGTTGAAGATCATAGGTTCAAGGCCAGCTTTGGCAACTTAGCAAGACCCTGCTACAAAATGAAAAATAAAATAGGGCTAGGGGTGTAGATTGGAGGTATAATGCCTCTGGGTTTAATCCCTAGTACCATACACACACACATACCAAAAAAAGAAAAAAGATAAGAAGTAATTGCAAGGTCGCTGGGAGTGTGGCCCCCTCGCCACTTCCTGTCTCTCTGCTCCCAGCCGCCGTGAGTTGAGCAGCTCTCCTCCTCCATGCCTTGGAGCTGGCCACGCATGGACTGAACCTTGAAACCACGAGCCCCAATAAACCTTCCTCCTCTAAGTTATCCTCGTTGGGTATCTTGATCACAGCAAGGGGAAAGCTGACGAATACAGCTGGTGTTCCCCACGTGGCTTCTGGCAGTCTCCCTTCATTGAGTTCTTTAATTATACTACGCAGGCACAAGCCAGGCGTGGTGGTGCAGTGTTTAGGTAGCTGATCCGTGGGACTCCGAGCCTCTAAGAAGGGACAGAAACTTCACAACAGAACAGAAAGGACAGAAGAAGGGAGGCGCTTTGCAGCCGTGAATGAGCTGGCTCTGCCCTCCCAGCTGGCCCTGTGACTTTCTTCAATCAGTGTCCCCCCCTTCCCTCCCTCCTACCTTCCTTCCTTCCTTTTTTGGGTCCTGGGCATGGCACTCAGGGGCATTCTACCTCCAGTTTACACCCCCAGCCTTTTTCTGTTTTGACACAGGGCCTTGCTGCGTTGCTGAGGCTGGCCTGGGACCTGGTGATCCTTCTGTCTCAGCCTCCCAAGTACTGGGATTAAAGGTGCACACCACCATGTCTGACTTCCCCAGTCCTGTTTTGTTTATTTATTTTTTAATTTTGAAGCAGGGTGTATTTTGTTGCTGAGGGCCTCACTAAGTTGGCGAGGCTGGCCTCGAGCCTGTGATCCTCCTGTCTCAGCCTCCCGAGCACCGGGATGACAGGCAGGCGTGCGCCGTGCACCCACTTCCTTCCCCTTCCTCACCGTGCCTTCTCCTCTTGCAGGGGCCCAGATCATCGATCTGATGATGCTGGTCATCGACGTGACCAAAGGGATGCAGACCCAGTCTGCAGAGTGCCTGGTGATTGGCCAGATTGCCTGCCAGAAGCTGGTGGTCGTACTGAACAAGACCGACCTCCTCGCCGAAGGGAAGAGGCAGGCAGCGATCGACAAGATGACCAGGAAGATGCAGAAGACCCTGGAGAGCACCAAGTGAGCGCGGCGGCGAGGGCGGGAGGCTCACTGTCGGGCTCTGCACTGAGGGGCGCCTGACGCTGCTCACACCAACGCCTGACGGCGGGGGTGCTGTTAAGAGGCCAAAAGGCTGCACGTGGCGGCACACGCCTGCATTCCTGGTACTCTGGAGGCTCAGACAGGACGATCGCAGGTTCGAGGCCAGCCTCGGTAATGTCGCCAGACTCTCAGCAACCTAGTGAGACCCTGTTTCCCAAACAAAACAAACCTAGCCAGGCGTGGTGACACACACCAGTCATCCCAGTACTTGGGAGGCTAAGACAGGAGGATCGCAGGTTTGAGGACAGCCTCAGCAAGTAGTGAGACTGTCATCAACTTAGGGAGACTTTGTTTCCAAATAAGAAATAAGATTGGGCTGGGGATGTGAATCAAAGTTAGGATGCTTCTGGGTTCAATCCCCAGTACCACAAAAATAAATAAATAAATAAAAATAGGGCTAGGGGTGTAGCTTGCAGGTACAGATCCCTTGGGTTCAATCCTTACTATCACAAAAATAAATAAATAAATAAATAAATAAATAAATAAATAAATAGCCAGGCATGGTGGTACATGCCTTTAATCCAGTTCTTGGGAGGCTGAGACAGGAGGAGCACAGGTTTGAGGACCCTTAGCAGTGTGGGGAGACTGTCAGCAACCCAGTGAAACCCTGTTTCAAAAAAAAAAAAATGGGGTTGGGGTATAACTCAGAGGCAGAATGCCTCTGGGTTCAATCCCCAATGCCAAATAAATAAAGAAATTTTAACAAAAGGTCTGGGCTGTACCTTGGAGGTAGAACGCCCCTGGTAGTTGAGGGTCCCGCTAAGTTAAGTTGCGGAGGCTGGCCTCCTACCTTCGATCCTCCTGCCTCAGCCTCCCAAGTATTCGAATGCCGGGTGTGGGCCACCGTGCCTGGCTGGGGGTGGGAGGTTCTGACAGGCACCCTGCAGGCCTTGTCACCAGTTGGTTCTGATGACAGTCACGGGGCGGGAAGGCGACAGCGTAATGCGGCAGGGTTGGGGGAGTGAGCGTCAGGTGGCAGCCGTGAGACGGAGAGGAGAGGCGCCCGGTGGCTCAGGCCCCAGGGCCCACCGAGCCTCAGCACGGGTGTGTGCCCTTGTCTGGGTGCCGCGCGCTGGCTGGGCGATGGCTGTCGCTTCCTCCAGGGCTGTCCCCTTTGATTGACACTGAGCTTCGGTCACCGGGAGACAAGGATGCGTCCTCTTTGCTATGCGGCTGAGACAATACCCCGCTGGGCCTCGTCCCCTTCCCCGCCGCGGAGGGCACGCCAGCAGAGAGGGTTTTGTCTCCCCGTCATAAAGATTGATCTGCCTTCCCATTTATGATTTCCCTTCCGCACACCCAACACCTGCAGCTCGCCCCCCGAGTTCGCGAGTTGTTTAAATTAAAGCTCGGGCCCCGGGAATGGTCCAAATATGTCATAAAAGATTTCCTAGCGCCGCCTTTTGTTAGCTGAATTCATCAATCCGATAAAATCGACACATTTAGATAAGTGTTGCATAAGAATTCAGACTTCGTTATTCCCAGCGGAAGTGGATATGAGACTGTAAAAAGGGAGATAAAAAAATTATATCTTCTTTTTCAGTGAGTTATTTGATCACCCTGCCGTTTTATTTACTTGTCAGAAAAGAGAGAACAGGTCTTTGGGACTCCTGCGTAAACTCAATGCAAAGCCAGTATCGTTGGCTGCACCAGCAGGACCTTCAGGAAGCACTTGGTATTTTGAGGGTAAATGAACACTTGGGACTTCTTTCTTCCTTCCTTCCTTTCTTCCTTTCTTTCTTTCTTTCTTTCTTTCTTTTTTGGGGGAAGGGAAGACTGGGGATTGAACCCAGAGGCATTCTGCCGCTGAGCTATGCCCCCAGCTCTTTTTATTGTTTATTTTGAAACAAGGTCTCACCAAGTTGCCAAGGGCCTCCCTAAATTGCTGAGGCTAGCCTCAAACCTGTGATCCTCCTGTCTCAGCTTCCCAGGTACTGGGATTACAAGCATGTGCCACCACACCTGGCTTCCTAGTTTGTTTGTTTTTATTTATTTTGCAAAGTTGCTTTGAACATTTGGGGGGTCTCTTGCAATTCCAAATAAATTTGAGGATCTACATTTCCATTTCTCCAAAAAAAAAAAACAAAAAAACAAAAAACTGTTGGCATTTTTGTTTGTTTGCTTTTGGAGGCTGGGCTGTAACCCCAGGCCTCACACAGGCTAGGCAAGCATTGTACCACGGAACTGCACCCCCAGCCCCAGCCCCAGCCCTAGGCTGTCAGGATTTTGATAAGGATTATTCCGTATCTGAAGCCTGCTTTGGGTAGGATTGACATTTGAACAGCATTGAGTCTTCTAATCCATGAACATGGGTCATCTGTCCATTTATTTAGCTTTTCTTCAGTTTCTTTCAGCAGTCTCTTATGGTTTTCAGTGTTCAAGTCTTTTACCTCATTAGATTTGTAATTATTTAGATTTAGATTTGTAAGTATTTAGGTATTTAATTATTTTAGATGCCATTGTAAATACAATCTATTTCTTTTTCTTCTTTCTTTTTTTTTTTTTTTTTTTTTTGGTACTGGGGATTGAACTCAGAGGCATTATTAGAGCTACACCACCCTCCTTTTTGCTTTTTATTATGAAACAGGGTTTTGATAAGTTGCTGAGGGTCTCTCTGAGCCGCTGAGGCTGGCCTTGAACCTTCGATCTTCATTTCTCGGCCTCCCAGGTTGGAGTACAGGTATGCACCATCACACTCAGATTCTTTGGTTTTTGTCACAGTTAAATTGCTAAGGGGGCCTTGCTGAGTTGCTGAGGCTGGCTTCAAACCTGTGATCCTCCTGTCTCAGCCTTCTAAGTACTGGGATTACAGGTGTGTGCCACCGCACCTGGCTCAGTTGTTCTTGCTGATATGTAGAAACACAACTAATGTTTGTGCTTTGATCTCAAACCCTGCAACTTTGCTGAATGGAACCTCTTCCCCTTTCCTAACATACAATGGTAATGTTCCCAGAGGACTCCTACCTCTGAGCTACACACCAAGCCCTTTTTTCACTTTTTGTTTTAAAACAGGGCTGGCTAAGTTGCCAAGGCTGGTCTGGAAGCTTCAATTCTCCTGTCTCAGCCTGCCAGTACTGAGGTTACAACCACCAGCCCTTTTTATTTTTTATTTTAAATCAGGGTCTTGCTAAGTTGCTGAGGCTGACCTTGAACCTGTGATCATCCTGTCTCAGCCTCCCAAGGACTGGGATTATAGACCTGCACCACCCGGCCTGGCGATTTACGGCCATGTGTTGTATCTGCTTGCCTCTTGCAATCTCCATGCTTTCTTTTGCTGTTCAGGAATGTCTGCATTAACAAAGAGGCTGCTGTTAACCCTGTGCCCTTTGTGCTTGCTGCAAATAAGTCTGTAGCATTCCCTGTCCATCCATTCTAGGTGGGTTTCTTTTTTTTTTGTCATGTACAAGTTTCTAATTTTTATGTAGCCAAACTCTTTTGATTGTTTTTCTTTGTGATTCTTTTATCTCTGAAAGCATTTAAAATTACCCTTGCATAAGCATTTATCAATGTTAACAGAAATCAAAATAGAAGATAAAAATGTACCCACAATCTTCCCAATGCATCAAATTAAAACATTTTCTCCCGAGTTTCGCTGTCAGTCTTTGCCGTACGTACATAATTTGAGGGACTTCTTATCACCGCAGTGGCGCTGTTTGGTGTTCTAGACTTTTTCTGTTTATTTTCCCACTAAATATTATCATCTGACAGCATTGTTGGGACATCTTCCCTCTGTGTTTCTTCTTGCTTTTTATTTTTTATTTTTTTTGGTCTTTTGGGGGGTATTAGGGATTGAACTCAGAGGCATTCCACCTCAGAGCTACACCCCTGGCCCTTTTTATTTATTTGTTTATTTTTTTTTTTGGTGATACTGGGGATTGAACCCAGGGGCATTCTACCTCTGAGCCAAACCTCCAGTCCTATTTTTATTCTTTATTTTGAAACAGGGTCTCACTAAGTTGCGGAGAGGTTCACATGAACCTGTGATCCTCCAGTCTCAGCCTCCCAAGTACTGGGATTACAAGCATGCACCCCTTTATATTTTATTTCAAAACAGGGTTTCACTAAGTTGCTGAGACTGACCTCCAACCTGCAGTCCTCCTGTCTCAGCCTCCCAAGTTGTGGGATCACCGGTGTGGACCAGCACGCCTGGCTTTCTTTGTGCTTCCTGTCATAGCCAAGGCTGTCTGCTTCCAGCCCGTGTGGGGCTCCCTGGTCCTGCCCCCCGCTCTGGGACTGGGCTGAGTGCTAATCTCAAGAGAGTTGCCTGGAAGGTAGGACTTGCACATTAGCTGTGGCGGGCTAGCCGTGTGCTCTTGGCTACGTGTCTGTCTCTCTTCAAGCTGCCATTTCTTCCTCTGTAAAACGGGAGCCCATCAGCTTAGCCTCAAAGCCTCTGTTATGCAGGAGCACGAGCCTGACACACAGTAGGTACTAATAGCTATGGGGGGAGGGGACCCACTATGTGCTTGACACTGCACTAGGGGTTTCTCGTACATGGTTCTTCAAATCGTGGGAGACTGAGACAGGTGGATCGAGGATTCAAGACCAGCCTTGGCGGCTTAGTAAGACTCACAGCAACGTAGGGAAACCATGTTTCAAAACAAAAAATAAAAAGGTAGTTACCCCAGAGTAGATTTTGCATCTAGTCTGAATACCGAGAAAAATACTTGGTGGATGTTGGCTGTTTTTTTTTGTTTTTGTGGCACTGGGGGTTGAACCTGGGGCCTTCTACCTCCAAGCTACACCCCCAGCCCTTTTTTTATTTTTTTTGTTTTGAAACAGGATCTTGCTAGGTTGCCGACAGCCTCAGTAAGTTGCTGAAGCTGGCCTTGAACCTATGATCCTCCTGTGTCAGCCTCCCAAGTACTGGGATTACAGGTGTGCACCACCACAGCACGCTAATGTGGGCTCTTTTGAAAATGTATCCCAACTCTAAAATTTATATTCTGTTTCTTTGTTATGGTCTACAAGTTTTCGTGTGTGTGTGTGTGTGTGTTTTCGTCTTTATCTGGGACTGTTTCTGGGTGCTGGTGGAGGCCAGCCTACGAGCAGAGGCACACATCTGGCGCCCTGCCAGCATCCTGATGTGCTGCAGCTGGAGCAGAGCCGGGGGAAGCTGCTCCTGTGCGTGGAGCTGCGGGTGCCCCTCTGTGCTCCTGGAGCCCGGCTCCTGCCCGCCGTCTGCCCAGCTCTCCTCCCTGGCCTGCCAGGGGCCCGGCCGCCTTCCGGAGCCAGGATCTAGGATGCACCAGCGTCAGCAGGTTCAGGAAACCAGCCAGGCCCGCTCTGCTGGAACCTGGGAAAGGGCCAGACACCCGACCCAACGAGCACGTTGCCCAAAAGGGTTTGGATAAAAATAATTGAATTTCCGAAAGCTTTATGGTTAATCACTGGAATTCTCCCTTTAAGTTCTTACCCCTCTTCGTCCCTCCGAGCCTCGGGCTCAGGACGTGGCCGCACAGCCAGCATGTGTGGCTGGGGCATGACTTGGGCGGCGGGGGCGGGGCTAGGATAGAGGCGGGGCAGGACAGCGGGGGCGGGGCTAAGACAGCTGGGTGTGTGCAAGACAGTGGGGGCGTGGCTCGAGCGTCGGGGGCGGGGCTGGGCCGTGGGGGCGGGGCTGGGCCGTGGGGGCGGGGTTCCCACTGCAAGTCCTCTGCAGCCTGCCCCTGGGTTCCTATTCCCGGACAGACTGTGGGCCACCCCCTGGTTCTCTGAAGCAGCGGTCCAGCCCGCCCATGAGATTCCGGGGTCAAGTGGCGGGCGCTGTGCCTGGGGCCCGGAAAGAGGGGTCTCAGGTCCTCACTGTCGCTTTTTCCTGTCCTGTGTTTTCCTTCCACTCTCGGTGTTTTTCTTTCTTTCCTTCTCTCTCTTCAGTTTTCTTTTCTTTTCTTTTTCCTTTCTTTTTTTAATTTCTCTCTCTCTCTCTTTTTTTTCTTGTAGTACTAGGGGGAATGAACCCAGGGACCTTCTACCTCTGAGCTACACCCCTAGCCCTATATTTTATTCTTTATTTTGGAAACATGGTCTCACCAAGTTGCAGAGGGCCTCACTAAGTAGCTGAGGCTGGCTGCGAATCTGTGATCCTCCTGTCTTGGCCTCCCAAGTACGGGGATGACAAGCGTGCGCTACCACACCTGGCTCGTCTCGCTATTTTTTTTTTTATTTGAATATTTTTCCAGGCACAATGGCGAACATTTATAATCCCAGTGCTTGGGACACTGAGACAGGAAGATTAGAGGTTCGAGGCCAGCTTCAGCAACTTAGCGAGACCCTGTTTCAAAATAATAATAACAATAATAATAATAATAATAATAATAATAATATTATCAGGCTAGGGTTGTAGCTCAGAGGTAGAATGTCCCTACTCCCAGTACCAAGAAAACAGAACCAATAAAACTCCTCCTTAATGCACTGTCTACAATTTCTGTATCTCTAACGTATAGCAGATTTGCGAAGCATCAGCATGTGGAACTGTTGGGGGTTTCATACTCCCTCCCTCATGTCTGTTAGGGTTTTCCTCATTCACACCTAATTTAGTACCAGATCTTAAAGAGATTCGTCTTCCCTGCATCTTCCCGAGCACTCGACTTAGTTCTCATAGAAAGCTGTTTTTATATTGCCAGCTCATTTTAGCCAAATTAAGTTACGTTGTGACAGTGACACTTGCAACTGGCATTGCGGAGCTGATGGTGGGGCCGATGGTGACGCTGATGTGTCCCCTGTTCAGCACAAATGTCATCTGGCAGAAGCAAAAGTGCAGGGTGAGCCAGGCGTGGTACACGCTTGAGATCCCAGTACTTGGGAGGCTGAGACTGGAGGATCTGAGTTCATGGCCAGCCTCAGTTATTTAGTGAGGCCCTCCACAACTTAGTGAGACCCTGTTTCAAAATAAAGAATAAAAAACAGGACTGGGAAGCCGGGCGTGGTGGCGCACGCTTGTA
>PVLC010011344.1:28449-47528 GCA_004027655.1 Graphiurus murinus
AAAAAAAAAAAAAAAAAAAAAAAGAAAGAAAAGAAAAGAAAGAAAAAAAATTGCAGGGTGCATACCTGGAATCTCAGGACTTGGGAGGCCCATACAGGAGGCTTGCGGCTTTGAGGCCAGCCTCAGCAACCTAGTGAAACCCTGTTTCAAAGTAAGAAATAAAAAAGTCTGGAGGTGTACCTTGGGGATAGAATGCCCCTGGGTTCAATCCCCAGTAACAAAAAAGAAATAAAGAATACAGAGAGAGAGATTCTTGACTTGGAGGGGCTGGGTTCAAGTTCGGCTCCAGGTTATCGCCAGTGACTTGGGGCAGATGAATTAGCCCCCAGGCCTCATTTTCTCTCTCCAGGCGACAGCTCCGCCGTGGTGTTCAGAGGTTTAAGTAAAAGCATCTACGTTGCAGGCCTGGCAAGTGAATTATGACCAGCATCGCTGTTGCTGTGATTCACCAGGAAATTCTTCATGATAAACTAGCAAGATAGGAAATTGTATGCGTCCTACAGCATATGAAATGTTTCACACACAATGGGGAATAATATGCAAAAAGAGAAAAGACATAATCCCTTGGCAAAGCATGGGAACGCCACCCCACAATGGGGTGAACAAATACCCCACAATGGCAAATCGTGGGATATTGGCCTTCCCCCTGTAGTTCTTATTATTACTGTCATTATATTTTTGTAGTACTGGGAATAGAACCCATGGGCCTTTTACCACTGAGCTGTACCCCAGCCCTTTTTATTTTAAAACAGGGTCTCCCTAAGTTGCTGAGGCTGGCTTCAAACCTGTGATCCTCCTGTCTCAGCCTCCCAAGTATTGGGATCACAGGCATGCATGCACTACCTAGCTTTTTAAAAGATCTCTTTTGAGGTACTGGGGATTGAACCCAGGGACATTCTACCTGCAAGCCACATCCCCAGATCTTTTTATTTTTTCTTTTGAAAGAGATCTCACTAAGTTACTGAGGCTGGCCTCTACGCTGCAATTCTCCTGTCTCAGCCTCCAAGTACTGAGACTCTGCGTGCGCCGCCAAGCCTCGCCAGTTTCTATTTCTAATTGTGAGCTAGGGCCTCTCTATGCTGCCAACGCCGGCCTCAGACTTGTTTTCTTCTGTCTCCACCTATGGACCTGCGAGCCTCCTGTCTTGGCCTCCCAAATATGGTGCTTGTTTTTCTGTTTCAGATTCCAGGGCGCACCGATTATTCCTGTGGCGGCCAAGCCTGGGGGCCCAGAGGCCCCCGAAACGGAAGCTCCACAGGGCATCTCGGAGCTCATCGAGGTACTGTCAGCCAGAGCCCCGCGCCCTTTGGCCGCACCCTGACCACACTGTCCCTGTGACTGCCCAGAGCCCCTGCAGGAGGACCCAGGGCTCACCCCCATAACCTCCCGGCTCACGCCAGAGCGCCCTCCTCATCTCCCTGAGAACGCTGACGCCATGCCTGGAATCCTGTGCCTGGGAGGCTGAGACAGGAGAGTCGCAGGTTCGAAGCCAGCCTCCTCAACTTAACAAATTAGGGAGACCCTGATTCAAAAAAATAAAAAGGGCTGAGTGTGCAGTCACTTGGAGGTAGAATGCCCTTGGGTTCAATCCCAAGTACCACAAAATAAATAAATAAACGAAGAGAGAGATGGAAAAGAAAAGAGAAGAAAAAAAGAGTAAGCTGGGTCAGGTGGCCCACGCCTGTAATCCCAGTACTTGGGAGGCTGAGATGGGACGACTGCAGGTTTGAGGCCAACCCTCAAATCTTAGTGAGATCCTGTTCAAAATAAATAAAAAGGGTTAGGGGTGTAGCTCGGAGGTAGAACACCCCTGGGTTCAATCTCCAGGACTTCCCCCCCACCCCTCAATAAAAGGAGAAAAGAGGTTCTGACCTACACCTCAGACCTCGGGGGCCTGTGTAGACGCTCCCCTCTTTTTCAAAAGGCATTGTTATCACAAGGCTCAACCTTTGGAACATTCCCCACCGGGTTCTTCCCTGACGGCCTGTTCTCTTATGAAAGTAAAAAAAACTAGCAGGGATGTTGTGGTCTTTTTTTTTTTTTTTTTTGGTACTGGAGGTTGAACCCTGGGGTTTTTACCTCCGAGCTCTACCCCCAACCCCTTTTTATTTTTTGTTTGGAAACAGATCCTTGCTAGGTTGCTGAGAGTCTCGCTGCATTGCTGAGGCTGGTCTCGAACCTGCGATCCTCCTGCCTCGGCCTCCCAGATCCGGGATGCGGGGCGTGCACCCAGTGACGTGCTCCTCACCGTTGGTCTGTGTCAGTCATTAGCTCTCCCAGCACCTGGAGGCCGGCGAGGGCAGGAGAGGCCGGGAGGCTGGTGGGCGTGGAAAGGTCAGCCAGGCAGGGCGGGCAGGATGCCGGGCCAGCCGCGTCTCCGCTGGGGCCTGGGGACCTGGCATGTCACGCTGACAGCTCCCGTCCCAGGGCCCTCCCGTGAGGAGAGAGCGATTGCTAGGGGTCCCCAGCCGCGCTAGCCATGGTGACTGGCGGGGGACAAGGCCAGGCACGTGTCCGGGTGGCCAGGGAGAAGCCCAGCTGAGCCAGCGGGTGGTGGGCACCTGGCGGGAGAGCGGAGGCCTCCCCGAGGGCTCTACAGTGACCCACTAGGGTCAAAGGCAAGGCCAGGGCAGCGAGGGCCACGCAGGAGGCTGTGGCAGCGACACCCTCGGGCAGGACGGAGGATGCTCTCCAAGCCCCCTCCCCCCTGCCAGTCAGCCAGCAGTCCCAGCACTTGGGAGGCTGAGGCAGGAGGAGCGCACACTCAAGGCCAGCCTCAGCAATTTAGCAAGACTTTCAGCAACTTACTGAGACCATGTTTCAAATTTTTAAATAGCTGGGTGTGGTGCTGCGCACCTGCCATCCCAGTACTGGGGAGGCTGAGGCAGGAGGATCGCAGGCTTGAGCCCAGCCTCAGTAACTTGGTGAGACCCTCAGCAACTCAGTGAGACCCTGTTTCAAACTAAAACTGGGTTCACTCCCCGGTACCACACACACACACAAACAAAAGTAAATAGAGAAAATCAAAAGGAGAGGTCGGGAACACAGAGAGGCTTGCCGTTCTGTGTGAAAGCGGGGCGTCTGGGAAGCTTGCAGGGCTGCACACTGGCCTTGGTGAGGTTCCCCAGTGCCCCCACCTCTCTCCCCCTCTCTATCTCTATCACTTTCTTTCTTTCCTTCTTTTTCTTTTTTCTTTTGTGGTACTGGGGATTGAACCTGGGGCCATTCTACCTCTGAGATTCACCCCAACCCTTTTTTAATTTTTGTTTTGAAACAGGGTCTCCCTGGGTTGCTGAGAGTCTCACCGTGTTGCCGAGGCTGTCCTCTGACCTGCAATCCTCCTGTCTCAGTCTCCCACGTCCTGGGCTGACGGGCGTGCGCCACCGCGTCTGGCTCCCCTGCCCCACGTGCGTGTCACCAGCAGCCTGTGACGGCCGCCTCTCTTTTCCAGCTCCTGAAGTCCCAGATTCCCATCCCCAGGAGAGACCCCTCGGGGCCATTTCTCATGTCCGTGGACCACTGCTTCTCCATCAAAGGACAAGGCACGGTGATGACGGGGACCGTGCTCTCGGGCGCCGTCAGCCTGGGCGACAGCGTGGAGATCCCGGCTCTTAAGGTCAGCCTTGTTTGACTTTGCCCTTTGGCTTTTCTCTGGAGCAGCTAGGGGGTGCCCACCGCGCCTGTGCCAAATTGTCCCCGTGCGCCCCCGTGTGTGTGTGTGTGTGTGTGTGTGTGTGTGTGTGTGTGCGCGCGTGTGGCACTGGGGATTGAACCCAGGGGCACTCCACCTCCGAGCTACACCCCCAGCCCCTTTCATTTTTTAATAAATAGGGTCTCACTAGGTTGCTGAGAGTCTTGTTGCATTGCTGAGGCTGACCTCAAACCTGTGATCCTCCTGTTTCAGCCTCCCAAGTCCTGGGGTTACAGGTGTGCGCCACCGCGTCCTGCTTAGAACTCTTCTTTTTCATGATTCTCGTAACAACTGTGCCGTCTCTTGAGGAGAGGCTCCCAAGCAAAAGTCTTCTTTATAGATAAACCAAAGGGCCAGGCATGGCTGGGGTTGGAGCTCAGGGGCAGAGCGCCCCTGGGTTCAACCTCCAGTACCAAAAAAAAAAAAAGAAAAGAAAAAGAACTCCCTTAATAGCCCAGACACATCTGACCGCCTGAACTCCCTGGGAGGTAGGGCCAGCCCTGCAAATAAACAGCCGCCTTCCTCCTCCGGCGGCCGGCGCTGGCCTGCCCCGGCCTGGCGTACCCCGGCCCCCACCTCAGCCGCCCATGTCCCCTCCCAGCTGGAGCTGATTAGCTGAGCATGGAAATGTTGGGGAGCGGGGAGCAAACAAGAACCAGAATCCCGCTCAGCCCCTGAAGTGGCCTGAACGGCGGACGCGGGGGTCACCAGCTTTCTGCCCAGCTTTTGGGGGCTCAAAATCCTCAGCTTCAGGAATCAGATTGGATCTTACTCCTTGTTCCTCTGATAAGATTCCATCTGGCAGCCGGGCACGGTGGTGCACGATTTTGAGCCCAGGACTTGGGAGGCCGAGACAGGAGGATCCCAGGTTGGAGGCCAGCCTCAGCAAAACTTAGCGAGACCCTATTTCAAAAGAAGAAATAAAATAGGACTGGGGGTGTAGCCCTGGGTTCAATCCTCAGCACCAAACACAACAACAAACAGGTCTCACTGAGTTTCTAGAGCCTCGTTAAATTGCTGAGGCTGGCCTCCAACCTGCGATCCTCCTGTGTCAGCCTCCCAAGCACTAGGATATCAGGCTGTGCCGCTTTGCCCGGCCAGCAAGAGCAGTCTTGGGTGGAAATGGTGCCTCCGGCAGCTTCGCCATCTGGTGTCCCTTCCTGGGTTGGCTTCGGGGGGAAGGTGACTCAGGCCAGCGGAATGGCAGGTCAGATGGTGACTCAGGAGCCGGGACGCAGGAGGGCTCCCAGAACCTTCCCGCCTGTAGCCCTCCAGGCTGCCGTGACCTCCCTGTGGCCGTGGGATCCAGCCCCTTCGGAATGTGACCCGCGTGTCCCCAAGGGCCCTGGAAAGTGTGAGCTGGCGGTTCCTCTGTGGGAACAGGGCCCGAGCTCAGCTGGTGCCCAGGTGACTGGCTCGGGCGGTGCCTGTGCAGAGTGGGGGTGGACGCCCACGTCTTCTCTCTGCATGGAAGCCAGCTTGGTTTACACCGGCCCTGCTGCGCCTCCCTCCCAGGTTGCAGAGCTGCACCTCGAGGTGCGGCTGGTGTCTCGGTCCCCATGCAGGGAAGCAGGCGCCGGGCGAGCGTGGCTGGAACCGCCAGCCCTTCGTCTTGGACGAGGCCTTGGTGCAGAGCCTGGAGGGCAGCCGAGGCCGCCAGGGCGTCTGAGCGGGAGGAAAGGCCGCAGCCGGAGGCCGGAGGGGCGTGCAGAGCGGCGGGAAGCACAGAGCTCCTGGAGGGGGGGTCTGCGCTCTGTTGACGTCTGGCAGCCCTGGCTCGGTCCGGGGTGACCACCACCCCTCCCTGGTCCATGGTGACTGTAGTGACCACCACCCCTCCCTGGCTCCGCCCTGCCCTCACTCAGCCTGGAGCAAACCCACGAGCAGCCTCTGCCCTGGAGTTGGGGCCCAGTAGGTCCAACCATGGGATCACACTGGAGCAGCCCCCTTCCGCCTTCCATGATGCTTGTTAAAAACACACCTCTTATCCAGTGCCTGGGAGGCTGAGCCCGGAGGATCGCAAGGTTAAGGCCAGCCTCAGCAACTTAGCCAGACCGTTTCAAAGTAAAATAAAAAAATAGAAAGGGCTGAGGGTGTAGCTCAGAGGTAGAATGCCAGTACAAGAAGAAGAGAGAGACTCACTAAGTTGCTGAGGCTGACTCAAACTGATCGTCCTGGCTCAGCCTCCTAAGTACTAGGATTAAGGCATGTGCCACTGCCTGGCTGAGCATATTAAGTGGTGCTGGGGATTGAACCCAGGGACATTCCACCTCTGAGTCCATCCTCAGCCCTTTTTATTATTTTTATGTTGTGACAGGGTCTTGCTAAGTTACCATGTGCTGGCCTTGAACCTGGGATCCTCCCGCCTCAGCCTCCCGAGTACTGGGATTCCATACACACACCACCGTGCCCCAGCTCGGAACTGGATTTTAATCCAGAACATGTTAGAATGCAGAATTAGCAAACTCGACGCGAAAGCAGGCAAGCATCTTTATTGTGATGGCATCTCACTTGCCCTTTTCTTGTGACTTTTATAATCAAAGCCTGTGAGCAATTAGAGCAGTGTGCATGGTGTTTTCATTATTGTTTTATGTCTCCAACAAAAGAATTACAAATATTCAGTTTAAGTGGTTGAGCCCAGAAACGTTCTACTTCTGAGCTACACCCCCAGTCCTACTTTTTTTTTTGCAGCACTGGGGATTGAACTCAGGGGCATTCTACCTCTGAGCTACACTCTCAGCCCTATTTTTTATTCTTTATTTTGAAACAGGGTTTCACTGAGTTGTGGAGGTGGAGGGCCTCACTAAGTAGCTGAGGCTGGCCTCCAACATTCTTCCTCCTCCTCCTCCTCCTCCTCCTCCTCCTCCTTCTCCTCCTCCTCCTCCTCCTCCTCTTTTTTGTGGCACTGGAGATTAAGCCCAGAGGTGATCTACCTCCAAGTACACCCCTAGCCCTGTTTACTTTTTGTTTAGAAACAGAGTCTCTTTAGGTTGCCGAGAGTCTTGCTAACCTGGGATCCTCCCATCTCAGCCTCCCGAGGACTGGGATGTCAGGCACGCACACCTCGCCCGGCTGCCGCAGACGTTCCTCCTGCGGCTGAGCCATCCGGGCCGGTGACGGGCGGAAGGTCAGGAGTTGAAGTGCTGGTGTGCTTCAGGACGGGGGTGAGCGGCGGGGGGCGCGTGCTGGTTTCTCTGTGGATCCTGGTATTTTCTTTGGAGTCGGGCGGAGAGCGGAGGGGCAGGGAGAGAGGGCTGGCCGCCAGAGGGGACAAGGCCAAGCCGAGCGCAGCTAATGGGAACCATACTTCTGGTAGGGAGGGCAGGCCGGAAGGTGGTCTGGGCAGCGCAGCTGCTTAACCCTTGGGGCGCTGAGCAGGAATCCTGATCCTAGCCGGCTGGGGGCACGAGCTTGTGAGCCCAGCCGTACTTGGGGGACTGAGCCCACCGGAGGAGGATTGCAGGTCGGAGGCCAGCTCCGCAGCTCAGCGAGGCCCTGCTTCAGACTGGAGCAGACAGGGCTTTCCCACTGTCTGCACACCGGCGTTTCTGCTCTGGAGTTCCCTGTCCGAGGCAGGAAGGGCTCAGCACCCCCTGGATCCTGCACACTGTCTGCAGGAGCGTCCCCTCACACAGCCCTGGGGCCACGGTGTTGAGGTGGAGTTCACGAGGCCATCGTGGGCCAGGGTGGCCGATTGCCCAGCGCCTGCGCTCAGCGGCTACGTCCTCCTCCTCCTCCTCCTCCTCTCCCTCCTCTTCCTTTGCCTCCTCCTCCTCCTTTTCTTGGTACTGGGGATCGAAGCTAGGGGTTTTCTACCTCTGAGCTACATCTCCAGCCCTATTTGATTATTATTGTTTGTTTGTTTGTTTGTTTTAAGAAAAGGTCTCAGCCGGGCATGGTGGCACACGCTTGTAATCCCAGCATTTGGGAGGCTGAGACCGGAGGATCCGGGTTCTCGGCCAGCCTCAGCAACCTAGTGAGGCCCTCTGCAACTTAGTGAGACCCTGTTTCAAAATAAAGAATAAAAAATAGGGCTGGGGATATAGCTCCAGCCCTATTTTATTTTTTATTTGGAAAGAGGATCTCACTAGGTTGCTGAGAGTCTTGCTAAGTTGCTGAGGCTGGCCTCCGGCCTGTGATCCTCCTGTCTCAGCCTCCTGAGTGCTGGAATTGCAGGGGAGTGCCCCAGGCCCAGCCTCTGAAGAGAGCTTCCGTGCGTTGGCGCATGTGATTGGTGTCCAGCTCTTTGACAGTGAGCTGGCATTCAACTGTTTCTCATGTGGCTCTTACAAAAGAAAAAACTAGGAAGAACTGGAGGAACCACAGCCTTGTTGGGCTGTCCCTGTTTCTCTCTTGCCTGCTCGGCCAGGAGTCTATCCCTGGGCTGCAAAGCTGGAGTGGTCCCGCCTCCCGCCTCACCTGTGCATGGCCGCCACAGCCACCCAGGACACAGCCCGGTGCCACTGACCTGCGCCCCTCCCCTGCCAGCCCCCTGGTCTCCGCCACGTCCAGCCCCTCAGCGAGGGGGCAACGAGCACAGTTCCTGCCACCTTCCAGGCCAGCCTGGTCCCCGGGCCCTCCCGGGTGTTTTAACTCCCGGTCTTCAGTGCTGGGGATGTCTTCTAAGTTGCTGAGGCTGGCCTCCAACCTGCGATCCTCCTGTCTCAGCCTCCCGAGTACTGGGATTACAAGCATGTGCACCACCACAATGCGCTCATCCCCCGCACTTTTTATTTCTTATTTTGAAGCAGGGTCTTTCTCAGTTGCTGAGGGCCTGGCAGTCTTCCTGCCTCAGCCTCCCTAGCGCTGGGATTGCAGGCGTGCACCCACACCGGACTGCTCGTTGAGTAGCGGCAGCAGTGAGAGTTGGAGCAGGCCGTGGCCGACCCATTCCGTCCGGGCCTCGGTTCTGAGTGCATTCCCACCCAAAGACACTGGGCCGACACTCGCCCACAGCGCAGCTGCTGCTCACTGCTCACGGGACCCGCTGGAGGGCATCCGCTGCCCCAGCACCTGGCGGGGCCTCTGCCCAACTTGGCTGTGAGCAGAGTTCTGGCCTCCTACCTCCAAATCATGATCTGACCCTGCGACCCCCCAGGTGTGGCGGCACACGCCTGTCATCCCAGTACTTGGGAGGCTGGGACAGGAGGATTGCAGGTTCGAGGCCAGCCTCAACAACTTAGCAAGACCTTGTTTCAGAGGAAGAAGTAAAACAGGGCTGGGGTGTAGCTGGGAGATAGAGTGCCCCTGGGTTCAGTCCCCAGACCACAAAAAAAGAGAGAAAGAACTGGCAGCGAGTGGCGGGGGGAGCGGCAGCCCGGCCCAGCGCCCTGCCCGCAGCTGGTCGTGGTTCACGGGGCGCCCTCCGAGGGGCTTTTTGATGTGCACCGTGGATGTTTGACTCGACCGGGTTTGTTTGCTTAAGCATCACTCCAGCCAGCTCCTTCGGACCTTCTCTTTCTTTGAAAAACATGCCGCTTGCCAAAGGTTATTTGGATCTGTTTTTGTTTATCAGGTAAAATTGTTCCAGCGCAATTGAAAGCAGACCCGCACGCTGTCATGAGCTGGAGCTGCCGCCCGGCCCGCTCACGGGCGCACACACACACACACACACACACACACGCACTCGGGAGAATCAGCGAGTGTGTACAGCCTAGGGTAGGCTCGGGAAACCCCTCTTCCAGGGACACACCTGTCATCCTAGTGCTTAGGAGGCTAGAACAGGAGGGTCACAGGTTGGAGGCCAGCCTCAGCAACTTAGCGAGACTCTCAGCAACCTAGAAAGACCCCTATTTCAAAAAAAAAAAAAAAAAAGGGCACATGCCTGTCATCCCAGTACTTGGGAGGCTGAGAGAGGAGAAACACAGATTCGAAGCCACTCAGCAACTTAGTGAGGCCCTCCACAATTGAGTGAGACCCTGTTTCAAAATAAAAAAATAAAATGGGGTTGAAGGTGTAGCTCAGAGGTAGAATGCCCCCGGGTTCACTCCCCAGTATATGTATATGTATTTTTTAAAGGGCAGCTGAGGTGTAGCCTGAAGGTAGAATGCCCCTGGGTTCACTCCCCAGAAACACAATAAATAAATAAATACATACATACTTGGGAGGCTGAGACAGGAGGATTGCAGGCTGGAGGCCAGCCTCAGCAACTTCGCAAGACTCTGTTTCAAAATGAAAAGAGCTGGGGTGTAGCTCAGAGTTAGAACACCCTTAGTTTCTCAGTATCAAAACAAATAAAACTAGAGTTCAAATAATGCCAAAGTACAAAGTAAAATACAAAAGTAATTATATTCTATCTGAGTTTGAGAATTCTTCTAAAATATCTTTTATATTCCCGTTTCCTCAAGCTGCGCAATTCTTCCTAGAATACTGCATGTGTTTTCATGTTTTCTTGGTGACTAAGCTTCTTTGGAGGAGCCAGCTGGTACTGCAGAATCCAAGCTATAGAAACACAATGCCTGTAGCCAAGCATGGTAGCACAGGCCTGGAATCCTAGTTCTTGGGAGGCTGAGGCAGGAGGCTCCCAGGTCTGAGGTCAGCCTCAGCAACTTAGCAAGATTCTGTTTCAAAATACAAACTAAAACTTTATGTAAAACTCCCTTCCTAACATGACAGTATCTGTAAACGTGTGCCTTTGCTTGCTAGTTAGGTTTTTTCCAATCTGGAATTTGATATAAGTACTTCTCCACACACATGTGTAGCCAGAGCTGCATGACATCGCTTTGCGTGTTTTAAAGCCAGATGTTAGCTGAGCCTTGTAATCCCAGTCTTGGGAGGCTGAGACAGGAGGATCATAGGTTCGAGGATAGCCTCAGCAAGTAGTAAGACTCATCAAACCAGTGAGACCCTGTTTCAAAATAATAAAAAGGACTGGGGATGTAGCTCAGAGGTAGAATGCCCCTGAGTTCAATCTCCAGTACCACCCGAATCAATCAATCAATCAATCAAGCTGTATGTGAGCAGTGACTTTCTGCAGAGCCTGCTCTTTCTCTTCAACATCATGGTGACCAGGTGCATCTGCGCTGCTCCGTGCAGTCTTAGTTCAGGAGTTCCCTCTGCTGTGTGGTGCTTCGTTGCATGGCTCAGCTGCAGTTCAGCTATGCATCTTGATGGACAGTTCCAGAACTTGTTTTATGTGTAATACTGAGGATTGAACTCTGGGGCATTCTACCTCTGAGCTACACCCCCAGCCTTCTTTATTTTTTATTTTGAAACAAGGCCTCGCTAGGTTGCTGAGAGTCTCACTACTTGCTGAGGCTGGCCTTGAACCTGCGATCCTCCTGTCTCAGCCTCCCAAGTCATGGGCTTCCAGGCGTGAGCTTCCACACCTGGCTTATTTTTTATTTTGAAAAGGAGCCTTGGTAAGTAGCTGAGGCGGGCCTTGAACCTGCGATCCTCCTGCCTTAGCTGCCCAGGCAATCGTGTATTTTGATGAGTGTGGACCGTGGACTTTATGCAATACGTCCCCCCCCCTTTGGTTTTAGAGTGGGAGGGAGACAGCAGGAAGCCTTAGTAGGAGACTGGAAGTAGAAGAGGGCGACAGGAAGCCAGAGGGAGAGACAGGAAGTTCAAGAGTGAGACAGGAAGCCAGAGAGGAAGCAGGATAGGAAGCTGGACAGGGAAACAGAAGTCAGACATTGAGACCGGAAGCCAGAGAGAGGGAGACAGGAAGTCAAAGAAAGGGAGACAAGAGAAGGAGACATAAGTCAGACATTGAGACCGGAAGAGAGAGGGAGACAGGAAGTCAAGAGAAGGAGAGACAGACAGAGAGAGACAGGAAGTCAGACATTGAGACCGGAAGAGACAGGGAGGGAGGCAAGAGCCATAGTTTTGCTTTGTTTTTTTCGTAATTTAGACTGAGAGGGAGACGGGAAACCCGAGACGGAGCCAGTGCCACCTTGTTTTGCTGCCCGAGCGGCTCTCACCTTGACCGGTGGGCCATCGTCTCTCTGCTGGCTCTGTGTGTCGAGCAGTCCCGACCCTCCGGCCTTCCCAGATTCCAGGCTCAAGCTGTATTTTCCTTGCCCCGGCCCTGGAACCAACCACATCTCCTGGAGTCCTGGTTCCCTTCACTGGTGAGTGGTCGGAGACACCGGCCCTGGGGCTGGGTGTGCTCGTCAGCGCCGGAGCACCCTAGCTACCCAGGCCTCGCCTCTTCTGCAGGCGGAGGTGGAAATGCGCCAGTGCAGCCATGCGCGGTGGCACACACCTGGAATCCCTGGACTGAGGCGCTGAGGCAGGAGGATTGCAGGCCAGACACCAGCCTCAGCAACTTAGTGACAACCTGCTTCCAAATAACAAACAAACTGAGCCTGGTGGCTCATGCCTATAGTCCCAGGACTTGGGAGGCTGAGACAGGAGGATCGGAGGTTCAAAGCCAGCCTCAGCAACTTAGACTGTCAGCAACCTCACAAGACTCTGTTTCCAAATAAAAATAAAATAAGGCTGAGGATGTTGCTCTGGGGTGGGATGCACCCAGGTTCATTCACAAGAAATAAAAAGTCACAGGGGCTAGGGACATAGCTCAGTGGTAGAGTGTCCCTGGGTTTAATTCCCAGCACCAAAAAAGAAAAGAAGGAAGCTGCTTCCTGCCACGACTGTGACCTAGGCCCCAGGGACCCGGGGAGATGGTCAGCCTGGGGCCCCGTGGTCTCGGTGCTGGAGCCCAGGTGCCTGGCAAGCAGACGGTCCTTCCGTGGCGTCCCCAAGGCCAGGTGGCAGGGCCTGTGTCCCTCCCACCCTCGAAGACTGTCAGGAATAGGCCTTGCAGAACGCCCGCTCTGGGAAGGACGACTCAGAAGGGAGAGCTGAGTTAAGTCCTGTTGTGTGTGAACATTTAAGAGATGGAAGCCAGGCATGGTGGTGCACACCTGTCATCCCAGTACTTGGGAGGCTGAGACCAGAGAACCCCACGTTCAAGGCCAGGCTTAGCAACTAAGTGAAACCCTGTTTCAAAATAAGAAGTAGGGCTGGGGGTGCAGCTCAGAGGTAGAACGCCCCTGGGTTCAATCTCCAGTACAATAAAACAGGGAAGGGAAGGGCATTCCTGCCAGAGGGAACAGCGTTGGCAAGGCCCCAGAGGACCCCTGGGAACGGACTGACTGCTTGCTTGATTGATTGATTGGTTGACCGATGGTACTGGGGATTGAACCCAGTGGCATTTTACTTCCAAGCTACATCCTCAGCCCGATTTTATATCTTTTTGGAAACGGGGTCTCACTCGGTTGCTGAGAGTCTCACTAAGTTGCCAAGGCTGGCTTCAAACCTGCCATCCTCCTGTCTCAGCCTCCCAAGTACTGGGATGACAACAAGCGTGCACCACCACGCCCGGGTGACCGCTTGTTTTGAATCCTGATTGTCGAGAGACAAGAGCAGAAGCAGCCGTCTCGGTGTCTGTGGCTTCCTTCTGGAGATGGGCGCCTCTCCCGCCTCCCTGCAGACTCAGCGAGTCACCGTGGGCACCCTTTGTTCAGTGACAGAATACCCGTGGTCAGGGGGTCACCTAGACTCCCACGAGACAGCGGGGACGGCGGCGCACCAGGCCCTGGGGTCCTGCCGCCCCCCACTCACGGTGACAGCCAGCCACCGGGGCCAGGGTGTCCCCTGCCTGCCGCCCGGGGTGCAGGCAGGAGAGGAAGCCAGTCCAACTCTGTCACCTGTTTGTAGTTTTCATAATTTTGGATTTGGCATTTTGATCAGTCTGGTTCAGGTCAAGGAAATGCGTCCGTATCTCATAACAGGAAACCCCTTTTGTAATCTCCACTCGAAGGCATTCTCTCTACTTCCCTTACTTTTTTTTTTCTCCCCCCTTGGCACAAATACAGACCTGATACGATGTGTGTCTTATTAAAAGTTCAGCATAATTTATTGCCGTTGGTTTGTTTATAGAGTAAACAATTCCAAACTGCATAACCCCGGCCTTCCAACTAACTGCTGCTTTTTAAAATCTTCCTTGGGGCCAGGCACAGTTGTGCACTTCTGTAATCCTGGCCCTTGGGAGGCCGAGGCAGGAGGATCGCAGATTCGAGGCTAGTCTCAGCAACTTATCGAGACCCTGTTACAGACTAAAATTTAAAGAGGGGGCCGGGCGTGGTGGCACACGCTTGTCATCTCAATCCTTGGGAGGCTGAGATGGAAGGGTCACAGGTTCATGGTTAGCCTTGGCTACTTAGCGAGACCCTGTTTCCAAATAAAGAATAAAAAAAATGAGGCTGGGGGTGTAGCTTGGAGGTAGAATGCCCCTGAGTTCAATCCCCAGTACAAATAAATAAATAAATAATAAATAAATAAATAAATAAATAAATAAATCTATCATTTAACGAGGAGAAGGTGAGCAGAGAGGCCCATGGGGACAGGTGGCCACAGCCCTGGGTCCAGGCCACCTTCGCGCCCTGTGACTGCCCGCTTGACATCAGGGAGGAAGATGAATTTTTCTCATCAAAGTAGGAAAACTGCCTGATTTTTATCAGGGCCGCTCGGGTAGAGTGTTAGTTAAGTCATTTGTCAAAGGTCATTTAGTCGTCAAAATTCAAGCCTTTTCCTCCACTCCCTAGCGGGTTGGTCATGATGATAACTCCTGTGGCGTGGCGTTTATCGTTTGTCATTGTGGTCCAAAGGCGGGGGGGAGTGGGCTGGGGACACGGGGCCGGAAGTGATGGGACTCTGCTCCTGTTGTGGGAGGAAGACGCCGTGTGTGTGTGTGTGTGTGTGTGTGTGTGTCTGTCTGTCTGTCTGTCTGTGTACTACTGGGAATGGAACCCGGGGGCATTCTACCTCTGAGCTACAGCCCCAGCCCTTTATTTTCTATTTGGACAAATTTGTAAATTTGCGGAGGCTGGCCTCAACCCTGCAATCCTCATCCTAGCCTCCCAAGTACTGGGATGGCAGGGATGGACCGCCATGCCGCGAGAAAGATGCTACTTTAAGAACTCTTCGTTTTTATGATATAATATTAGCTATAATACAAGTGTCCTTTTACCTGTAGCTGTATGCCTCGTTTCAAAGCAGAACGAAACCAGCAGTCATATTCATGAAGAAGCAGGAAGAGAGGAGTTGCGTTGTGGCCCTGAGTCCCAGGATTCTAAATAGTAGGAAGCAGGGCATGGTGGTGCATGTCTGTAATGCTTGTACTTGGGAGGCTGAGACAGGAGGATCGCAGGGGAGAGGCCAGCCTCAGCAACTTAGTGAGGGCCTCCGCAACTCAGCAAGATCCTGTTTCAAAATAAAAAAGGCTGGGGGTTCCGGGCGTGGTGGTGCACACTTGTAATCCCAGTACTTGGGAGGCTGAGACAGGAGGATCGCAGGTTAGAGGCCAGCCTCAGCTACTCAGGGAGGCCCTCCACAATTTAGTGAGACCCTTTTTCAAAATAAAGTATAAAAAAAATGGGGCTGGGGGTGTATCTTGGTGTTCAAGTGTTTTTATTATGATTTTTCCTTTACAAATTATTTTAGGATGTTTATTTTTGTAATTTCATGCCTACACTGTAAAAACCCATGTGGAAATCAAGGCACTCTACCAGTCCATCTATATGGCCGACCTCTCCTACTCTCTACTTGATTGATTAATTAATTCAGTACTAGGAATTGAACTCAGGGACATTCTACCTCTGAGCTTCACCCCCAGCCTTTTTTTTTTTTTTTTCCCAGTACTGGGGATTGAACCCAGGGGCATTCTACCTCTGAGCTAGCCCTCCAGCTCTTTTCATTTTTTATTTTCCAACAGGGTCTTACTAGGTTACTGAGGGTCTCACTAAGTTGCAGAGGCCGTCCTCAAAGCTGTTATCCTCCTGTCTCGGCCTCCCAAGTTCTTTTCTTCCTCGGTCTCTTCCTCCCTCCCTTCCTTCTTTCCCTGTAGTACTTGGGATTGAACCCAGGGGGTTTAGTGCCAAAGTTAGTTACATATGCTAAAACAACATTAAACTAGGTACACTGTATCATTGTCGGTGCTAGTCACTCATTCTAAAACTAGATACAGTGTATCAATGCCAACACCTTAGTTGCAATAGTTTTTGTGTGTGGTACTGGGGATTGAACCCAGGGGGGTTAGTGCCAAAGTTAGTTACATATGCTAAAACAACATTAAACTAGATACACTGTATCATTGTCGGTGCTAGTCACTTATTCTAAAACTAGATACATTGTATCAATGCCAACACCTTCATTGCAATAGTTTTTGTGTGTGGTACTGGGGATTGAACCTAGGGGCATTCCACCTCTGAGCTACACCCCCAACCCTTTTTATTCTTTTATTTTATTTTTGTGATGGGGTCCTGCTCAGTTGCTGAGGCTGACCTTCAATCTGTGATCCTCCTGTCTCAGCCTCCCAAGTACAAGGATTACAGGCATGTGGCGTGCACCATCTCGCCCAGCTCAAAGTTCTTTAATGGAAATCTTCATTCCCGAGTCATGGGACTTTTTTCCTCCTGGTTTAGTTATGAGTTTAGTTTTTATTTCCCCGAGAGAAGAGAATGTGGTCTTTGTCATGTCAGCTCCCTGCAGTTTATGGGCTTTTCTTTCATAGCCCGATGTATGATTTTGTAAATGTTCCAGGGACTTTTCAAGAAGGGATTCTGTTAGTAGGATATAAAATTTCTGATGTACATGCACAACTTAGTTCAAACTAATCACTTCTTTTGTAAGAAAAAAGAAAGCCCCCCCCTCCAAAAAAAATTTTGCCTTGCCTTTAATTTGTGCCTTATGCCATATTTTGTTGCTCTTCTGTTTAGATTTTTTTTTCTTTTTTCATTTTTCAGCACTGGGGATGGAACCCAGGGACACTCTACCTCCAGGCTATACCCCAACCCTTTTTATTTCTTGTTTTGGAGCGGGGTCCTACTAAGTCGCTGAGAGTCTCGCTAAGTTGCTGAGGCTGGCCTTGAATCTGCCGTCCTCCTGTCTCAGTCTCCCAAACCCTGGGATGACAGGCGTGCACCACCACGCCCAGCTCCTCCTTTCCTTTTTTACCTAAGGGATCGATCGGCAGGTAAGCACCCCGCATGAATGACTTCTGGCTCCGAGGATGAGCCGTATCGAGCTGGGTAACCTAGCAACGAGGTTCACTTTGGGGCTTAATTGGAGCCAGGATGTGAGGGTCGGGGTCAGGCAAACAGTCCCCCGGCCGGTTCCCTCCCAGAACCGAGAAGCAAGGTGTGGGGCCGGGCCACACGCAGGCCTCCTGTGCAGTGTCGGCCTCTGCTCCGGTGACACTCAGAGACACCAGATGGAGCCAGAGGCTCGAGGAAAAGTGACACCGGGGTTTCCTGGGGCCATGGCCGCTGGTGTGGCACCAGCCCCGGCTTCCCCCGGATCCTTTCCCAGTGTGGACTCATCTTAGGGCTCGTGGGGAGGGAGGAGCAGGCTGGCCGCCCTTTGTGTTCTGTTTTCGTAGTACTGGGGATTGAACGCCAGGGTGTTCTACCTCTCAGCTACGCCCCCAGCCTTTTTTACTTTTTATTTGCAAACAGTGTAAGTTGCTGAGAGTCTTGCTAAATTGCTGAGGCTGGCCTCTAGCCTCCGATCCTCCTGTCTCAGCCTCCCAAGTCCTGGGGTGACAGGCGTGTCCAACTCTTCCGGTACTTTTCAAACATGGGGATAGTGTGGTTGGAAACTCTCGGTTCTGAGCGGTGAGCTCTGACCTTGCCGTCTGAGGCCTGGGAGAGCAAGGCTGGACGGCAGCGCGCTCAGCGCCCAGGAAGAGTGGACGGTCAGGCGCTCCAGGCCGGGTGAGGTCCTGACCTCAGTGTCTCCCGGGGCAGCCTTGGCTCTGGGTTAGCGCGTGTGCGGGAGGAAGGGGCCTGGTTTAGACAAAGACAAGACAGCATTTTTTTTTTCCTTGCTGGGATTGAACTCAGGGTCCTTCTACCTCCAAGCTACACCCCTAAGCCCTGTTTTATCTACTTGTTTATTTATTTATTTTGAAACAGGGTCTTGCCAACTTGCCAAGGCTGACTTTGAACCTGCAAACCTCCTGTCTCAGCTTCCCGAATACTTGGGATTACAGGCGTGCGCCACCACGCCTGGCTTTTATTTTTTATTTTGAAACAGGGTCTCGCTAAGTTACTGAGGCCGGCCTCACACCTGTGGTCCTCCTGCCTCAGCCTCCCGAGTCCTGGGATGACAGGCTTGCACTTCTGCACCCGGGCAGCAGCTCCCTTTTCTCCCGAGTCCTGCCGCCGCCGGGCTCGGAGGATGGCGCACAGGGGCCCTGCCTTTGCGTCAGCCGGCGGCGGGCACGAGGATAGGGGGCCTTTGTTTGGGGAGCCCCCCGCAGCGCTGGGGAGAGGGTCCACCCTCGCCCTGGCCCTCCGGGGCAGGACAGCCGTCCTTGGCTGGTGAAAGGTGGAATGTCGCAGCTAATGAGAAGCAGTTGAGAGACGGCCACCGCGGCCGCGGCCGTGCCGCTGTGTCCTGACGCGCTTGTGGGGCTCCAGCACACCCACAGCAGCCGGGGCCCAGGCTGGGCACGCAGAGGCCCTTCCGTCCCGCCCTGGCCTGCCCTCCTCAACAGTTAGCTGGGCCTTTTAGTAAAGGTGCGGTGGTGCGCGCTTGCAAGCCCAGCGCTTGGGAGGCCAAGACAGGAGGATCGCAGGTTGGAGGCCAGCCTCTATAACTTAGCAAGACCGTCAGCAACTTAGTGAGACTCTGTGATAAAATAAAAAATAAAATAGGGCTGGAGGCAGAATGCCCCTGAGTTCAATCCCCAGTACCACAAAGAAAGAAAGAAAAGGAACAGAAAGACAGGTTTTTCCACATTACCACATGTAGAAAAAATAAAATAGGGCTAGCACTGTAGCTCATAGGTAGAATGCTCCTGTATCCAATCCGCAGTACCAAAGTAGAGTAGAATCGAATAGAATGGAAAAATAGCTGGGCATGGCGGTGCACACCCGTCATCTCAGTACTCAGGAGGATGGCAGGTCCGAGGCCAGCCTCAGAAACTTAGTGAGACTCTCAGCAACCTAGTGAGACCCTATTTCAAATAAAAAGTAAGAAGGGCTGAGTGTGTAGCTCGGAGGTAGAATGCCCCTGGCTTTGATCCTCAGTACCAAAAAGCAAAACAAAACAAAGTCTGTAGCAACTGATTATGATAGAAATCCGTGCTTGTTGTGAAAAATTAATGCATTATCCCGCAAGTTCAAGGGTCACTGTTCTCCTGTTCTCTAGAGAAAATCAAAGTTAGAGGCATACTGCATGTTCTTCCTGACTTTTCTTTCTTTCTTTTTTTTTTTTTTCCTTTTCTTTTTTTGTACTGGGGATTGAAGCCAGGGGCATTCTACCCTCTGAGCTACCCCAGCTCGATTTTATCCTTTTTGTGTGTGTGTGTGTGGTACTGGGGATTGAACTCAGGGACATTCTACCTCCAAGCTACACCCCCAGCCCTATTTTTTTT
>PVLC010011345.1:0-47480 GCA_004027655.1 Graphiurus murinus
AGAGGGAGAGAGCGAGAGAGGGAGAGGGAGAGAGAGAGGAGAGGAGAAGAGGAGAGGAGAGGAGAGGAGAGGAGAGGAGAGGAGAGGAGAGAGAGGACAGGATAAGAGAAAGGAAAGAGAAAATTCAGGGAGAGAAGGAGCCTTTTACATAATCTCCAAGGCCTCATCCCCAGGGACTCACCTCCAGTCACATTCTACAGGCCTACTGGGTACTTTTGGGATTACAACGCTCATGACTCAATTATATCAACCTTGAATATTAATAAATGAACTCTTTAGGGAACATTTTATATCTAACTATAAAAAATGCCCTTGTTTAGTAGGTAAATGACATTGACTCTAACCTGGAACTCAAGGAGACAAGACCCAAACAAAACAAACTCTGTAATAACCAGGTCATGGTTGAGTCTTGCCAATATAATGAATGAGGACATTTTGACAGGAGACTAAAGCCACTAAGTATTTGATTGTGGTTGGAAAATTGGGACAATTGTTACCAAGGTTATAGAGACCATGTTTTTCCCCAATGTATGCAGTGGTCCCCAAATGGGTCAGAATTGATTACATGTCTGTGAGTTTTTGAGATAAAGTATGCAAAGAGATTTTCTTTTGCTTTACATTGGAGGGAAAGAAAGTTTGTGAAGAGAGTTACCAACCTCAAAATGTCATGTATAAATAATGCTTCTCAACCTCCCAAGGATAAAAACTCTAGGCCAGAACGTAATTATAAAGACATAGGAACTACATTGCTCAACTATATCATTCAATGGTTTCTGGCCCAGGCAGAAAATTCCTTTATTGGGGTATAGAGGGTACGAAGAAACATCCTTCATGTTTTATTAATTGTCACTTACATGAAAATATTTCTGAAAACACAGAAGTATTTATCAAAACTCATTTGGGATGTTACAGATAAAAAATATTTTCTATATCTTAAGGCCAAAAGGAATCAAAATCCCAAATTGCAGATTTTTTAAATTTTAAAATTCAAATTCTACTTGGCTTCTTTTATGTCATTTTATTTCAGGCAGTTTACTTAATTTTCCAGAACCTTTATGTTCTCTTTACATGAATACAGTAAGGATAATATGGACCTAAAATGTTTTTAAAATAATTATAGAATTGATGACTTCATTTTAGAAAATAAACTAGGCATAATGAAAACGTAAACCTACAAAATTGCAGCTCTATCATCTTTTCCTGTCAACATCTTTAAGTTTAAGCACTTAATACAGTGTCTTGCTTATATTAGGAATATTTTAGATATTTACGGAATGAACGAGAAAAATAGTCTTGTATTTCTGAGTTAACGAAGTCGACCAGGATCAGCTTATGTATAGGTTTGAATTTCATACTGAAGAGGTTTTATTCTGAACTGAGAAAATATCTTCATCAAATTTCATATGGAAATAGGGAATATGAAATTGGATGTTGGAAGTGGTAGTGGGATACCTTATTGGAAATTGAATGAATAGAGGTTCAGAGAGATAGAAGGGCCCGCAATCATCCAAAGGATGTTGCCATTTTAATCATAGTTCTGTTTACTGTTATTTCTAGCAATGTCCCATTATGAAGGGCAAAAGAGAGAAAGGAAGGGAAGCAGAAAGAGAGCATGGAATAGAATCACTATTATTGCAATAGAATCATTGAAATCCTGGAGTTGGATGATTTCCTGTGGAGGGATTCCAAATGCCTACGTATTTCCTCTGCACCAAACTAAGCCTGCAAGTGGGAAAAACCATTCGCTCCTACCCTTTCTAATGAAGAAATTGAGACTAAGGATGGTTAAATAGGTTAAATATCGTCACAAACCTCCCCAGATACTCAGTATCAGAGTGATTTTCAAACCAAGGTTTATATGACGATCAAGTCTTTTTTTCCCCCTTCTATTAAACTACACTTCCTCTCCAGATAGAAATAAAAAAAAAATCACATTTATTAGTGTTATACTCAAAGCCTTCCAACACTCTATAATACTGGGGTTACAGTGAAGAACCAATCCCTACTCTCTAAGAACTTGGATCCTTCACAAAATGGCCCGGCTCTTCTTTCCTTTCGCTTGCTCAGTGGGAAGTGGTATGTTCCTTCCTTTTCTTCTCCTAATCTTACAAGTGTATTTTAAGTGCTTAGAAAAGCACCTCATGCTTTGCAGTAGAATTATATTTTGTTTTTGTTTTTGACATGGTGCTGGGAATGGAACTCAGGGC
The DNA here is from genome assembly GCA_004027655.1 of Graphiurus murinus. Classification (NCBI taxonomy): domain Eukaryota; kingdom Metazoa; phylum Chordata; class Mammalia; order Rodentia; family Gliridae; genus Graphiurus; species Graphiurus murinus. The sequence goes on from PVLC010011345.1 coordinate 2,208, forward strand.
CTCGCACATGCTAGGCAAGCATACCACTGACCTATACCTGAAACCCCTGCAGTAGTGTTAGGTTGAGTAGACATTACCCCATAGTCCAATAGAATGCTTTCCAATCCCCCTGCCCAACACTGTTTCCTCCCTGGATATGTACAGGATATACATGATATATCTGGATGTATCAGAGAGTCCAAGCTTTTCATGACCTTGTGGGTATAGAACCTCAGTCAACACCAGAACAGGAACGAATACTTAGTTTATTCTTAGAGAACAAACTCATTCAGCTTCACACTCAGCCCTGGGTCAATCTTTCAATTCCCTTCCTCTGCTGGCCTTATCTTTCTTCAAAGAGGCCACAAACCTCTTTAGAGAACACAGAAGCCAATTAGTTCTCTCCTCCGCAGATTAAAATTGCCTGGGCAAGCTCATGAGTTAATGTATGAAGTGAGAGTGAAAGATAATAACTGAGAGCATTGGGTTATGATCAAAAAAGAAAGAAACCGAGTGAAAAGAGCACCTATCGAGTAGAAATGTAGAATAACCTTCTAAATGAGGTTGACAGCGCCTTTTTTTCTGTAGTCAAAATAGAAGGGAACACATCACTGAAGAGGTCTCTGTAGAAGGCAGTCCCGAGTGTCAGGCTGATGGACGGGTTGACTTCTCTGGTTCCCCTGCTCTCTTAATTCCTGTGGTTCCAAGCACTCAAATTTCTGCCGCCTCACTGAAAAAGAGAGAGGTGTCTCTAATGACATTACCAACGTGAAGAACGTCAACCTTTCCAAGAGAAAGATGCCTAGACATTTACTAACTAAAAACATTTCTGGGGGGTGTGTACATGTGGCTGCCATGTGTCAGCCCAAATGTGAGTCTAAAGATCAAATGCTAAATATCAGTGCTGCAACAGGAAGTCCTTTAGACATGCGCAAATGCAATGCGTGTTTAATAAAAGTAACTTGCTTCACATATCAGCGCTCCAATTTTCAAGTCCCACTGGCAGAAATAATCATTAAAATGTCAATTTCATTTGTTTTTGCTGTCATCTTCATTGTCACATAGTTATACTAAAAGTATTAATGAGGTATTGTGTTTTGAATTTCAAAGGAAGATGCATGCTGAATTTCTCCACTGTGTATTAAACTTTTAAAACATTCTATACACTGTACATGGAGTGATAAATTGGTTTACTGGGAAGAGGTCTAAAGTTTCTAGTGTATGGTGAAGAGCACTCTGATCTGAGAGACAGGGATGATTCTAATTCATGCTTAACCAGGATTAGAGCTAGCTGCATGATTTCAGGAAAATCATTCTACTTCCTCTGGTCTTAGATTCCTGATTTATAATATTAGCATTCTCTAAGCCTGCAGTAGGTAAAATAACAGGTCATGAAAGATCTCTATATCCAAAGCCCTGAAATCTGTGAATTCTAGTTTACATGGGAAAAAGTGAATTAAAGTTGCAGATAAAATTACAATCACTAATCAGCTGCCCTTAATTTGCAGAAACTAGATAGCTTGTCCAGGTGGGCTCAATGTGACCACAAAGGTTCTTGTAAGTAGAAGAAGGAAGCACAGGGAGAAAGAACCAGGGAAATGACTGTGCCTGACTTTGCTAGTCTTGAAGGAAGTGGCCACAAGTCAAGGAATGCAGGCAGCTGGGAGAAGCTAGAAAAGCCAAGACAATGTATTCTTTCTGAGACCCCTAGAGGGAGCATGGCTTTGCCTACAGCTTCACTTTAGCCCAGGCTTCTGGTTTCAAGCTTCTGTCCCCCACAACTGTGAGATGACAGATTTATGTTGTGGTAAGCCATTGAGTTTGTGGCATTTTGGGGCAATGCTTTATTTGCAATAAATGACAAGTTTATTTATTCTTTTTAACTCAGCAAATATTTTGAGTATCCATATGTCTAACATCAGTATTCATTCATTTCTATATTCAACGAACACTCACTTTGAGTGAGTCAGTAGTCTATGCCAGAGATGTAATTTATAAAGAGGAAGAAGACACAGCATTCACTTTCCAGGGCTCACTGGGTAGTGTGGGAGGACCTATCTGAAGGAAGGGCACTTGAGGTAGGTTTCAAAGGTAATAAGAGGATGTCCATATCCTCCCTCCCACTCAGAACTATTCTCAAACTATCAAATGTTGCCACTGTACTTGGAGATATGCTCAGGGTAGCTAGAAGGGAGATTGACCGATTAGGCAAGCCATATGCCTTTAGAGATAGAGGGGAATATGGTTTGTCGTTTTCCTAAAAATATTTCCTCCATCTCACCATTGTGTCCTTCATGTCTCCCAATATCTATTGTGGAATCTTGGTAGACATCTGTGCTGTTTGTTTTACTCTATTAAACTGTACTACGTACAGTTCTTAGGGGGAGGTAGACTGTGTGGGGCCCACAGGAAGGATAGGTTGATGGTGAGGATGTGATCCTGCTCATCCTGTGTAGCCATAGAAGTGAGCTTATCTCATGCAGCCCCACACAAGCGCTCATCCCTCACAACTGCAGATGTGTATAAAGTTGAATGACTAGGCAAGACCTAACATGCACGAGAACCTCCTGCGTGGACTTGCCCCATTTTGCCCAGAACCCTATATAAGGGACAGGTTTGTAAAATAAAGCTGCTATTGTTCTCCTCTGAATGGCAACTCTGCATGCTTTCTTCTCCTGGGAATCTCAGCCCCTGCAACCATGGCTGGCCCCAGACCAGGCCTCTGACAGAATGCTAAATTGTGATTAGCCTGGGATGTTTACTGAGCACTTTCTCACTTTCCAAAGGAAAATTCATAGAAGTCTATCTTTTGTGTTTTTGAGTTACTGAAACTGGACTGCAGTAACTAGGTACTCTTTATGTTAAAGAGAATTGGAAACAGAAAGCACAGATACTCTTTTGATGTGTGATCTCCAGATATCAGAGTCTACTAGACATGGCTACTAACCACCCTGGAACTAAATATATAATGAGTAGAGAATGTGCTACTGATGATAGGTTTAAGTAAACCCCATTTATTTAAAGTTAAAAAAAAAGAATAAAAGAAACAAGTAATCAAACCAGGAAGAACCCACATACCTTCTTCCTGCCTAAGTGGAGACGAGAATTTCTGCTTTATCCTGGTAACTGTGCTGGAAGCAGAAAAGAACAATCTATTCAGTGAGCGAACATGTGAAATGGGTATCCAGCCCTAGCCCTGCCACGTCATGCATCTCACCTGTTAGCAAACAGTGACACATGAAAACTGCAACTCATTTGAGCGAGTACAGAGCCCAATCCACAAAGAGCGTATGGAAAAATATTACGCTGAGAACAAAACCCTGAAGGTGAAGTCAAAGAATACGTTTGAAAATTTCTGAGGCAAGACTCAGAGTTAAATTCTAGAACCTCATAGGACTCTTCAATACAGGATGTGGAGAGAAAGCTCTATGAGACAGACACCGAGTGCCATTAAGAGAAAAATGGGCTGGTTGGGAACTGTAAGGGGAGACATTGCAAAGGAGAGACAGATGATGTAACGGATCACCGGATATGCAAATGAGATCAAGTTAAAATCTGTCATGGAGAAAGAGAAAGACAATTTTAAAGTATGAAACATGAGATTAGAAATGTGGAGGTCAAAATTAAAAGCTTTCCAGAAATGTCAAAGAAAATGACAAATGAATAAAAACAAAGAACACAAGACTTTTGGGACTAAGATGAGAGATCCAGCTTGGTAGATGTTTAGAAACATTAATAATCAAAAAATTAATTCAAGAAAATTCTCTTGAGATGATTTTTTCCCTTGGCATTCAGATGGCAAGTGTCTATGCAAAATGAAGGGCAGCTTCTATTTTATTAATTACAAAGTTATGCAATATAAACTTCACTATGAGATATCAAGATATAGTAAAGCATATTATAAATCAAGTGGAATATTATTCCAGAAATCGATGCATAGACCTTCTGCAATGAAATACAATAAAAATGCAGGAAAACACACAGATATATGGAAATGTGACATTGGTCAGAGAAGCAATGGGGAATAGCCAATGGGGAAAGAGAATACTATTCAATAATGTTGATTCAATATTCTGCTATCCATGTATAAAAATAATATGCCCTACCTCATCTGACACACAAAAATAAACTCTAGGTATATAAAGTTTTTAATATGTAAAGTAAAACTTTGAAAACTTTTGAAGAAAATTTGACTTTGGAAAGGAAAGGATATTTTTAAACAAGGCCTCCTAAAACCCAAATTGTGAAAGTAAAATTGGATATACTACTGTCTTCAAATTTTCTACCATTTTCAGAAATGGAATTATGAAAATGACAAGCAGTAGACCTGGAGAAGATTTTAGTAACACATATAACTAATAAAGATTTTGTATCTAGAATAAAAAGCAGAATAGCTGCTAGCTATAAGAAAAAAGCAACAACAACAACAAAAAAGTATGCATAGGTAATGCATAAGAAAAGCAAAATCTTAACAGTCAATAAACAAATGAAAATATGTCAAACCTCACTACTAACTGGGGAAGTAAAAATAAAATCCCTAATGAGATATACTTTAAATGCATCAGACTGGCAAAATGAAAAATTCTCACAAAACCACGTTAGCAGGGATGTGAATGAAATTGGAAACTCCAACTCCCTGTGAGAGTATAAGCCATTGCTATTGATTTGGGAAGGACTTGGCAATATCTAGTAAAGACATATCTATAGCTCAGTAATTCTACTCTGAGGCTTTTGACTCTGGAATAGTTTTTAGGAGAAAATATGTACAAGAATCTTCACAACAGTGTTGTTCGCGGTAGCAAAGAAGTTAGGAAAGACTCAAATGTCCGTTTGTAGGGAATGATCAGATTAGTTTCAATCTATTTAATGCCACATTTACTTTATTTAAATGAAGACACAAATCAATATAATAATCTCAAAAATGATGTTGAGTGAAATGAGCAAGTTGTAGAATATTCTGTAGAATTTATCACTGTCAAATAGCTTAAAACAAGCCAAATAATATATTATGCAGCTTAAGTATATATCCAAACATGCACATGTAAAGTAGCATTTTTAAATGTACAGAAAGATAAACACTAAATTCAGGATAGAAGTTAATGTTGGTAGTCTTAGAGAAAGCTTCATTTGTCTTCATAAAGCTTTATTTCATAAGCTGGAGGAAAGGGTGCATTGGTAATCTTTTTATACTAGTTACAAACATAAGATATTTAACATAATAATTTATAAGATTATAACACTAAAATATCAATTTACAATTCCAGATTACTTTTACAAACATCATGAAGTATGCTTTATAGGGCATAGCATAATGGTAAAAGTTAATAAAATATACTGACTCCTACATTTGTATTTTAGAAAGAAATAATAGCATTTCATTTGCCACTGGTAATTGGAAAAAATAGAACTTAAGGAGTGCTTTTTGAAAAAAATTAACAATTTCCATATGTATATGTACAAAAACAAGACATATAAACTTTCCAAAGCACTAGTCAGATTAAGCACTGAGAAACAAATTAAACTTTGCTGTTATAGAAAATGACATAAAAGAATAAAGAAGCAAGAAATCATAAGAGAGTAATAGAAAAAACATCAACCACAGCACTTGAAAGGAATATAATTTGACTGGAATGTCCACTACCTGACCTATTCTGAATTAAAAAATTATTTCTGGGGTTTTAAAACCTTAACCTCAAAATATATTGTAATGTATATGGTATAGTATAAGTTTAGATCTTTAAAAAATAATTTTGGAAGTATATTTCTCTTATAAAACTTTTACTTTTTACATAATCATAGTCCCGCCAATCAGTTGGAGAATGTGTTCAGTATTTGTTGTTGCTCTCATTCTAGGTTGATTTGAATATAGGGCCAAAAAAAAAAAAATCCCAAACAATTTTAGCAGTGAAAGAACACAAATGCTGTTACTTACCAATTTTTAAAAGAAAAACAAAACTTCAAATGTGCATTAGTTCTTTTTAAAAGTGTAATTTATCATCATCTAATAATATTGAAATAATGTGTTAAATGAAAAGCAGAGAAAATAATCACTTTTCAGAGTGATAGTTTGATAGCAGTAAAACATAGTAGTTAAGATCATAACCTTTAGAGCTAGTCTGGGTTTGAATATCAACTCTGATATTTACTCGCCTTGGATAAACTGGTTAATTCTTCTGTGTCTAATTCCTCACCTGTAAAACAGGGAATAAACATAGGTCCCAGAGCCAAGTGTGGTGACAAACACCTATAATCCCAGTACTTGGGAAGGTAGGACAGGAGGGTCACAGGTTCAAGTCCAGCTTCAGCAATTTAGTGAGACTATTAAAAACAAAACAAAACAAAAAAACATTAGAAAGGGCTGAGGATGTAGTTCAGAGGTAGAATGCCCCTGTGTTCAATTCCAAATGCAAAAAAAAAAAACAAAAACAAAAACAAAAATTAGGTCTCAGATGCAACATTCAAAATACACACACTGGTATTATACTTTAAATTATTATTTAAGTAAATACATATATCAAAATAAATTAAATTAGTTGCTAAATAATATAGAGAAAATTCCTTATCTACTCATCGTATTAGCCCAAAAACATTCACTAATTTTGAATTATTGGTTTGAGTTAATGGCTGCTCTTATTCTTTGTCTAAGTGGTTGATCAATAGTCTCTGCATGAAACGAGTTAAGTGAAATTATTGAGTCATGATGTGATATAGGAATTGCATCAAAATTTTCCAACATCACCACTAAGTTCATTACATTAGGCCGTTGGTGTTTAGCACTTTGTGTGGTCAAGTATTCATTCAGATACTGGTGTATACTATATTGTTTGAAGCTGTTCATGCTGACCATCTTGCTATTAATATCACTTGACCTTTCACCTGGTCAAATGGCACTTCCAATGAGGGGGTTCCCAGGAGCAGTCAGCAGTTACTGCAGACCCCCTGTCACCACCACCCCAACCTCCATCCTGCCTTGGCTGGCACAACAGTCACCAAGATCTTCCCTTAGACAACTAACACCAGTCTTCCCTACAATCTGCCTCTGACCACTGTTGGGTGACATTATTTGGTGGCTTGTGACCTCAATAATTAAAGAGTTGCTTTTTAATCTACCACTATGAAAAGGTTTTGGCATTTCTCTGACTAGGATGGCAGTTTTGGTGTATATTATTACCTGACGATAGAGAATCTTATAGGAACTTTTAGGATCTTTGTGAAGTTAGTACATGTGAAACTCAGAACACTGCCTTACATAGAATAAATACTCAATGTTAACTGTTATTACTAGATAAGGTTATTTCTAACATAATTTTCAGAAGTCAAAAGAGGCCACAAAAATTCTCAATAGAAAAAATATCCCACTAGTGTTAAATTACTGTTGCTATGAAGTTGTTGGTCAAATTTCTCCTTCAGTTTGTATTTCTTGAGTATCTCTGGCTCATTTACACATGATATATACACACACACACACACATACACACACATATGTGTATATATATATGTGTATATATATATATATATATATATATATATATATATGAGGTGTGTGATAGCTTCAATATGTGGACTAGTCCATCTTAGAAAGGTATTTACTTTTGACTTCATGCTCTAATGGTGAGCCCTTGCTTTATTGATGGGTGTCACTATATTATTAATAATAATTTGTTTTCTAAGTTCGATCATAATTACTACTCTTGTATCATTTAAAGTGTCAGTTAAAGAATAATTTTCTATATAGTAAAACAAGTAGATAAGTTAATTTTCTTAGTAAGTGGCAAAATCTTGATCTAAGGAAAGGTGACTGGGTCTTCATATTCTTGTACATAACAGTAACCAGCCTAGGGTATGTGGGAAGGTGGCAGGTAATCCCCTAGGAACTTCTAGCTCTCTCTTCAGATCCCATACAGTAGCTCCAGGAGCCCCAGGGAGGTCTTCTGAGGAAAATATTTAGCTTAAAATGGACTACAGGGCTATGGGCATATCACTGACATTGTCTGAGAAAGTGAGGAAGTGATGTGGAGAGTTTTTTTTTTTATAAATCTGGACACTTCAGGAGCAGCTACAATGAAGCCTGGTGCAAAACAAAAATGTGGGCCACTTTGAAAATAATTAAGATTTTTTAAAAAATGGCAACAGCAGAGCATCAAACCAAGAGTGACACCTTTCAAAGTGCAGGGTCCTGTGAGACTAAGTGGGTCATGTGCCCGGAATGTCAGCCCTGACACATCTTTCAGGAGGATTATCAATACCCCTCTCCCCACAAAAAAGATGCTCCAAGTTTGTAATATACTGAACATGTAATAGAAGCAATTGAAAATTTTGCCTTGATGGACTGATGGGAATGAGTGAGTTCCCCAACTTCATAGTGTTAGTCTGAAAGCAGTCTTCAGGCATGGCACATGTAGCTTGCTGAAGCTCAAATAGAGAGCATGTTGTCTTGCACAAAGAAGAAAGAAACTGGGGTGTTGAGCATAACTGCCCCCAGATGAGGAAGTAATCTCTGGAAGAAAAGGAGCATAGAAGGCAAACCCCAGACAGGTGGTGCTGTGTAAGCTTTGTCTAGTCTCTGTCTGATCGCTGAATTACTCATGTACAGGACAGACAGCAAACAGCTTAGCTAGGTAGCCACCTTGCATAGTATGGACCACAACCCATCATTTGTTCAGGTGTTGAGAATGATGGTCCTACACACACACCCAGTAGAAGTGAGATGAGACTTCCTCCAGGAGAGCAGGACAGGCTCCCCAAGAAGGTCTGAAAATGGCTTGATATGAAAGCCCGGACAGCTTGGGGTTTTCATGATAGGAAAGGATCGAGGTACAGGTTCCCAGGCACAGGCTGGGACTTGTATGGTTTTCATTTCCCAGTGATGTCAAAGAAGGGAGAACTGGGTTTCTTATCAGCCTGCTCAGATATGGGGCAGAAGGACAAGAAATGGGGCTTGCAAGCTGCCAGGAGACACTGAGATGGAGTCAAACTCTACTTCAAGTAGCCACCCTACTGACTGACTGAATTCTACTGACTAGGAAGCATATGGTTGACTACAGTTTCATAAGTTATAAGTTTTATAAGTTGCAATTATAAGCAATTGAAATATATGAAGTAATGCAATGAAAGATTAAAAATGCAAATGATAGAGAGACAGCCTTCACAATTGCTATACACAAAAGGCCTAATGGCATTAGTAGGATAATAGGAATGTAAGAGAGATGAGCATTAGTGCCAATACCAGTGAAATTAAAAACTGTGTTAATTCCTAATAGCATTGCTTGATACAGCTTCTAGCAGATGCAATCACCATCTATCAGGAGATTGCAGGTACATTTTGTTACTATTCAGGTCTGACATGACGATGGGGTTTCTTTGTTGTTGCCCCTGCAGATTACACTGAAGAAGAATTTCAGCCAGAAAGGAAACCAAGAATGCCATTATGTATAGACTTGTTTCAACTTTTGACATTTCTAGAATTATTGCAGTTTGGGATATCACAAACATTTTTATAATATTATAACATCTTATTAACTTGTAACATATCATTTCAAATGACCTGCATCTCCACAAGCTAGAAAGTTAGAAATTTGTACCCTACCCTGGATGTATTGAAAGTAGAGATAAATCTGAAATTATATATATATGTATATACACATGTATATACACATATGTATTCTGAAATTATATATATGTGTATATACACATGTATATACACATATATATTCAGTTATTCAATGTGTGTGTGTGTGTGTGTGTGTGTGTGTGTGTGTGTGTGCGTTACTGAGAATTGAACTACAGGGCATTCCACCTAACAGGGTCTAAGCTGCTGAAACTGGTCTCATTACAGGCATGCACTACCACAATGCACCATATTATATTACATATCAAAGACATACTATGAATAATAAGTATAATAAGTAAAAGCATAGAAATTTCTCTTTAGATATGACCGTCTTGAAGTGAAATCTCACTCCCTCATCTTTGTATATCCATGCACTACGGAATCTGGCATGCATAGTAGGTGCTCAAATACTATGTATTTAATCAATAGATGGACGGATAAGTTCGTGGACAGTTACATGGAGTGGATGAATAATGAGTTTTCCATGGCATCTTTTGTCTAGTGTATGTAGAATTTACTGTATATAATTGCTGTGTGTGAAGAGTAACCATGTGAGTATAAATTTTAAATGCTTGAGTAAGTGCTAGGCAAAGCACACAGCAGTTGGAGTCAAGACCTCTACAGCAGAGCTGCTGCCATCATTAATTAGTGGTGTGTCTTTGGAGAAACCATTTCACCTGCTGAACCTCAACTTTCTTGCCAATAAAATGCCTGTTAAAAATTTATCATGCCTCTTAAATAAGAGCTGCTGTGAAAATAAAATGGAATGGGACATGAAGATGCTTTGAAAACGTGGAAATATGTGTCATTATAATTGGTAACCAGCCAATGAGTAGCAGCTTGTGTTTATGATGGTAAAGATCAACAGAGGCAGTGACCCCAAGAAATTTTCATGAGACTAGATATCTTCCTGAGGTCTTCATAATGCCATGAAACTTGTTTTTGTTTGTTTGTTTGTTTTAACTAGGAGTCCTAGGCTTTCTGTCCTTTCTCTAGAAAATTTGCCTTTCATTGTATCCCTGTCCTCAAAGCAGACGTTGGTTTTACCTTTCCTGCTGACATTATTTACTATCTTGAAGGGAGACTGAAACAGGAGGATTGTAAGTTCAAGGCCAGTCTCAGCAACTTAGTAAAACTCTCAGCAACCTAGTGAGTCTCTGTATCAAAACAAAAAAATAATAATTAAAAAAAAAGGCCTGGGAGTGTAGCTCAGAGGTAGAATGTTCCTGGGTTCAATCCCAGCACCACACTAAATAAATAAATAAATAAATAAATAAATAAATAACCTAACAATCACACACACAGATTTGTATTTTAAGCCTAAGAAAATGTATACCTTCTTTAAACCAACCCTCTAAGATGACCAGGAATGCTAGAGCTACTCAATTCTCAGACTTTTATAGCATTGATAGTTGCTGCTTCTATTTTTAATAACTACTATATTGCTCTTACAAATGTCTACTGTTGTTACCTGAAACTATTATTTATACCATTTTCAAGGCAGGAATCATATCTGCTTTTATCCTGTGTTCCCATCAATAATAAATAAAGTACTTGGCACACAGAAGGTATTTCTTGAATTTATTTTTGAAGAGATTATCAATTGCAGCTTTGAAGGGAAAAGCAGTACAGAAAATAGCATTGTAAGAATGTTAAAATGACTGATAGGACACATTTGATGATTCTCCCTTTAGTTTTTACATTACGCACGCACAACGTTTCCTAGAATTTTAAAGGTTCTCTTCTCAGCATGATGCTCATTATTTAATCATGGAAAACAGAGAGAGAGGGGATGGGAGTTAGGGGAAATTTTGTCTTGGAAACACTCATTGTGAGCCATGTAGTACTTAATTTTCAGCTTGGTGGATGTGAGAGGATCCAGGTTGGGATAATATTTGCATTGGGTGTCAAGGCTGTTAGACAAACTGGCACAAACCTCATTGCACATTGACATTCTTCAAGTAAGATTTCGCAGCCTAAAAATTTCGGTAGATGCTGCGAGAAACACTACAGAATCTGAAGGCTTGGAGTGTCTTCAAGGAAGGGAGAATAGGAATGAAAATTAATTCCTTGAAGGTCATAGTCTAAGAATGAAGCAGTACCTTTAGAATTTTGACAACTTGGCTGCCCTGTAGAGGCCCCTGAGGAATTCTTAGCGAATATTTAATCATGCTTCTTAGAATGAAACTAGCTTTGGAAATTTGATAGGATGGATTTCTGACTTAAAATAGTTTTTTTTTTTCCTAGTTGGTCAAAGCAATGGAGACTCATTTAGAGATTTAATGTATGCTAGAGGAAGCAAACCCTAAAGTAAAGGTCATGAAGAGAAGTCATTATAAGAGGAATCTATCTGAATTTTCCCTATCTTCATTTTCTGTTCATCCACTAGGTTTCTAGGTATGCCTCACTTTTTTTTTTCCTGTTCTCTTTTCAAGTCCCAAAGAGATCAGTTTTTCTCTCTGAAACATAGGTGGCCCTTCCCCTCTTTGTGTTACTAACTCTCCATCATTGAAATTTCAACCAATGTTAAATGGAAGACTTTTCTTCACTCTTGACCCCAACAGTACCCCTGATATTAAAAGATAGTGTAATTAAGATGACTGTTGCATTGACTTATCCTTAGGTATGATTTGATTGACGAAGCATAGTAGTACAGAGTCATCACAAAGAAAAATGCAAGGGACTCAGAATAGCCAAAATGAACTTGAAAAGGGCTCATATTTCCCATTTCAAAATTTATTACAGAGCTACAGTTATCAAGGCATATGATACGGACATGATACTAGACATATAGATACATGGGATAGAAGTGAGAACCCAGTGATAAAGTCTTCAGTTTCTGGTCAGATGATTTTTGATAAGTATGTCAAGACAACTTAATGTGGAATGAATAGAGTGTTCAGTAAATGGTGCTGGGACAACTGAATAACAACATGAAAAGGAATGAAGTTGGATGTTCTACTTTTCATAATACCCCCAAATTAATTCAAAATGGATCATGAACTTAGATGTAAGAGCTTATTAAACACTCCAAAGAAAACATATAAATACATTCTTATGATCATGAGTTAGGGAGTGTCTTCTTAGATCTAACACCCAAAGAACAAGCAATAAAAGAAAACAAAAAACAAAACAGATACAGTAAAAACAGATGAAGAAAGCAAGATGGTGGAGTAGAAACAGGTTACAAGTCCCAGCTCCTCTGCAGTTTGGAATTGAAACAGCTGGAGAACAGCTACGCAGGGAGGTGGATGACTGAAGGAATTCTCTGAGGTACAATATCAGACTGACAGAGACTTAGAGAGACTCAGAGGTTATGTTTTCTTGAGCAGAGTAAGAAAGAGTTTACTTGTTCTGAATCTGCCTCCTCTGACACAGGTCAGGAGGGAGGGAAGATAAAGTTGGAAAAATTGCCAATTCAGTAATGTTTAGAGGTGGAAATTTTCAGAAGTGATTGGATGCTGAAGGCTCTGACCTCATTAGAGGATTAATACACCAATGGCTGAATGGATTACTGGGAGGTGGGACCTAGTTGGAGAATGTAGGCCACTGGTGTTTAGAGGGATTTATCCTCTCTCTCTCTCTCCTTTCATGAATGGAGCAGCTTTTTTTTCTACCATTTCCTTCTGCCATAAGGCTCAGACTCACCTTATTCCCAGCAGAATGGAGCTAGCTAACCATGAGCCAGAATAAGCCTTTCCTCCTCTAAGTTGTTCTTGTCAGATATTTTGATCTAGAAGAAATAGATACATTTTTAGACACATGCAACCTACCAAAATTGAACCAATAAGATATAGAAAACCTAAATAGGCCAATAACAAACAATGAGATTGAAGTAGTAGTAAAAAGTATCCCTATAAATAAAGGCTCAGGATCAGATGGATTCATGCCTTCATTTTATAAGACCTTTAAAGAAGACCTAATACCAATATTCTTCATATAGAAGTAGAAAGGGAAAGAGTACCTCTAAATTCATTCTATGAAACCAGTATCACCATGATTAAAAACATCAAATAGTAACACATCAAGAATAAAAATTTTATACCAATATCCTTGATTATCATAGATGCAAAAATCCTTGCAAATCAAATTTAACAATATATTAGAAAGATCATACACCATGAATAAGTTGGTTTCATTCTAGAGATGCAAACATGATTCAACACTCACAAATCAATGAATGGAATACATACATGAACAAAATCAAAGAGAAAAATCACATCATCATTTCAATAGAGGAAGAAAAAAGCCCTTGACAAAATCCAGCACTCCTTCATGATAAAAACCCTGTGGAAACTAGGTATAGTAGGAACTTACCTCAACATAATAAGGGTTATATGTAACAAACCCAAAGCCAATATACTAAATGTGAAAAATTTTAGAACACGTCCTGTAGAATTACGAACAGGATTTTCACCACTCTTGTACAATACAGTACTTGAAATTTTAGCCATACTAATTAGGCAAGAGAAACATACGGGGAAAAATAGGGAAGGAAGAAGTGAAATCATTCCTATGTGCAGATAATATAATCCTATAGTTAGAAGATCCTAAAGGCTCAACCAGAAAACTTCCAGAGCTGATAAACAAATTCTGCATAGTAGTAGGATAAACATCAATACACAAGAATCAATAGCTTTTATATATACCAATAATGAATCAACTGAGAAAGAAAGCAGGAAAAATGTTCCATTCACAGTAGCTTAAAAATACATAAAATGCCTCACATAAACCTAACCAAAAAGGTTAAATACCTCTACAAGGAAAAGTGTAGAATATTGAAAAAGAGAAGTAGAAGATGACACTAGAAGATGGAAAGACATCCTATGTTCATAGATAGGAATAATAATAGTAATAATAATAATAATAATAATAATAATAATAATAATAATGATAATTTTATTATTTTGCAGTACTGGGAATTGAACCCAGGGGCATTCTATTTCTGAGGTACACTCCCAGCTCCATTTTTTATTCTTTATTTTTGAAACAGGGTCTCGCTAAGTTGCGGAGGGCCTCACTAAGTATGTGAGGCTGACTGCAAACCTACGATACTCCTGTCTCAGCCTCCCAAGTACTGGAATTACAAGTGTGCACCACCACAGCAGGCAAGAATTAATATTTTTAAATGGCCATATTATCAAAAGTGATCTACATATTAAATGCAATTACCATCAAAATAGCAATAAAATAGGGAAAAAATCCTAAAATTCATATGAAGAAACAAAACGCCTGGAATAGCAGAAGCAATACTGAGTAAGTAGAGTAATACTGGCAGCACCACAATATCTGATTTCAAATTTTTCTACAGAGCCATAGTAACAAAAACAGCATGGTACTGACATAAAATGGACAAGCAAGCCGGGCGTGGTGGCGCATGCTTGTAATCCCAGCATTCGGGAAGCTGAGACTGAAGGATACGGGTTCGCTGCCAGCCTCAGATACCTAGTGAGGCACTCTGCAACTTAGTGAGACTCGGTTTCAAAATAAAGAATAAAAAATAGGGCTGGGAGTATAGCTCGGAGGTAGAATGCCCCTGAGTTCAATCCCCAGTACCGCAAAATAAATAGGTCAAACACTTAGATATAAAACTGGAAACTTTGTAATTATGAAAGAAAACATAGGGGAAACACTTCTATGTAGAGGTACAGGCAACGATTTCCTGAGTAGGACTCCTATGCCTAAGATATTCATAACAAGAACTGATAAATGGGATGACACCAAATTATAAAGTTTTTGCATAGAAAAGAAAACAACAGAGTGAAGAGATAGCCTATGGAATTGGACAAAATACCAGCTACTCTTCTGACAGAAGATTAATGTGCAGAATATATGTATATATAAAGCCCTCTAGATAATACAGAATGAAAGTAATCTTTGTCAGCTACTCTTCCAACAGATGAATAATGTCCAGAATATATATAAAAAAAACCTCAATATCAGAAAAACAAACAAAAAATTCAGTAAATAGACAGATGGACTGAACAGACATGTCTCAGAAGAAGTACAAATGGCCAATGATTATAGGAAAAACATTTCACACCTTTAGGCATCCATCAGGGAAATACAAGTCAAAACTACCCTGAGGTTCTATCTCACCTCAGTTAAAATGTCAATCATAAAGAACACAAATAAAAATGCATGCTGGAAAAGAAACGGAAAAAGCAACTCTTTTATGCCATTGGTGGGAATGTAAATTGGTATTACCACTATGAAAATCAGTATGGAACTTCCTCAGAAAAATAAAAATAGAACTACCATATGATGCAGGTATACCACTCCACAGTATTTTTCCTAAAGAATTAAAGTTACCATATTTTAGAAATAAGGCATACCTATGTTTACTACAGCACAATTCACAATAGTCAAGTTATGGAATCAGCCTAGGTATTTGTCAAAGGTGAGTGAATAAAGAGAATGTGGTACTAATACACAATGGAGTTGCACTTAGAAATAATAAAAAAACTAAATTATATCATTTGCAGGAAAAATGAATGGAAGTGGAGAGCATCATGTTAAGCAAAATGAGCTAGTCTCAGAAAGACAAATATTGTGTGTTTTCTCTCAGATGTAGAAGCTAGAGGGGGAAAAAGGATGTCACATAAGTAGAAGGAAACCCCTTAGGGATGAGGAAGGGGATCAGGGGGAGGAAGGAAGAGAGGGTAAGGGAAGATATTAGAGAGTAAAATTGATCAAATTATGCTATATGCATGTATGAATATTATACAATGAAATCTACTTGATATAATTTATATGAACCAGTAAAAATTTTAAAAAGAGATTAAAGTGAAGAAAACATAGATTCAAAGTGGACCATTGAGAAAGCCATCCACATAATAGGAAATATAGAATAGGAAAAATAATTGGAAATCACTTATGTGACAACACACTTGTATCCTGAATATTACAGCTCAACAAGGAAAAGACAAATAATTCAAGTAAAATATGGTCAAGAAATTTGACAAGAATTTGTCTAATAAAGATATATAAATGAGCAATAAGCACATGATAAGATGTTAACATCCTTAGTCCTTCTGCAAAAGCAAATCACTACCGCAATGAGTTACTGCTCTACCCCCATTAAGATTAAATTTGTTATAATCAAGAGGGCAGACATTAACAAGGATTCCAGCATAACAATTATGTGCAGAAATAGGAACACATATAAATCGCTTGTGGGAATTTAAAGTGTTGACCGTGCTTTGGAAAATCACTTTGCAATTTCTAAAAATATTAAACATAGAGTTACCATATAATCTAGCAGATTCATTCCTAGTTATGTATACAAGGAAAACAAAAATATACATTCATACAAACACATATACCCAAATTATCATAGTAGTATTATTTACAATAGCCAAAAAAGTAAAACATCCTAATTGTTTATCAACTGAAGAATGAATAAATTGTGGTGTATCCACAGAATAGAATATTATTTCAGTAGTAAGAAGGATTTAGCTCTAATATATATTATCACATGGATAATCCTTGAAAGCATCATGGTAAATGAAAGAATTCAGTCATGAAATACCATATTATGTGTGGTTGTATTTCATAGAGAGGAAAGAACAGTAAAATATATACATCTACAGAAAGTAGATCATTGGGTGTTCAGGGCAAGGTTAGGTTAGATGAAAAGAATCTGGATCAACTGCTGATGGGGTAAGGTTTCCTTTTAGAGGGAAAGAAATGCTTTAAATTAGATAATGCTTATTGTAAAACTCCATAACTGTACTGAAAGCCTTTTTATTTTGTTTTGTTGTGAGACTGGGGTCTTGCTATGTTGCCTAGGCTGGACTAGAACTTGTAGGCTCAAGTGACCCTCCCACTTCAGCCTCCTGAGTAGCTGGGCCTTCAGGGTCATGCCCCCATGCTCAGATTACTAAAAGCCTTTTATATTTATCATTTAAATGGGCAAACTATGTAGTATATGAATTTCATCAGTTCAACTGAACTGATTAAAAAACAGAATTCTGATTAGCAATCATTTATTCTTTCAATAACTGATTATTGAATACCTATTAGCTGTCATAAATTGCAAGGGAAATTATCACACTTTATGTCTTCTTTGAGTCTAGTGGGGGAGTCCAAAAAGAAATGCCAGCTGACTATTGTGATAAATGCTGAAGAATGATAAATAATGCTATGGAAGTGTATGAGCGGCGCTGTGGAAGAGAACTTTCTGGGATGATGGAAATGGTCCATGTCTGTGCTGTCTACCACAGCTACCATGAGACTAATGTCCTCTGAAATGTGTCTAGTGAACCTGAGGAATTACATCTTTAGCTTTAGTTTACTATTTTAAAATTTGAATAGGCTCATGGTAGGTCCTAGTTACCATAGTATAGAGCACAGCATAGAATAGTAAATGTTCTATCATTTGGGCAGTTGGGAAAGTCTTCCCTCAAGAAATGATACTTGGACACACAGTTGCATTCCCAATGAGGAGGAGCACAGACAAGCCCCCTGAGAGAGAATGCAGCAGCATGCACTGTCAGAAGGGAAGAAGGCTAGAGGTCAAGTTGAGAGAGGAGAGGGAGCCTGTTGGGGAGCTGGACTAGAGAGGAGACTCAGGTTGTCAGTACTACACAGGACAGGAAAAGACTGTTATGAATGATGGATTTTTTCTGGAGACATTAAGAACTACTGGATTACTTTCCCTCCAGGTGTGATAAATCATATTTGACTCAGAACCTTTTGAGTTCACTTTGTGGATAACAGATTGTGGGTGTGCAGGACAAGAGAGTGCTGTCAGAGTACAGAAGGAGGCTGTAGTGACTTGGTAGAGGTGGTGGCAGAGAAGATGGGAGAAAAAAAAAACCAGATAGACCCAAAGCCCAGCTTCTAGGCTAGAGGGGCCTGAGTAGAAAGGAGTTGCTGTCTTGCTTGGATACATTCGTTCTACTGTAGCTTAGATGTCTGAGGTAAACCCAGAAACTCACCTGGTCTCGAAGGCACCCTCCTTAAAGTCTTCTCATTTTACAGGTTTCTATAAGTGGGGTATATTTGAAGCACACACTAAGAATTATGTAGCCATTTATATAAATATAAGAGGATATTAGGGAATTTTTTTTCTTTTTGTTTAGTATGGGAAGAGACAATGATCTTTTTGCTTGTACTCTAAGGAAAGATATAATAAGACTTGAGGATTTTCATCCTTAGCAAAACAACACCTTTTAATTCCCTTGGGGACACAGGGCTCTGAAATGGGAGTGAACCAGTTTTCCCCAAGTAATGTGTATCAAGGAGGAGGAGTAAGCCCCCAAACGTGCTTTTAGAAATCCAACTTCAGGGGAACTTGCAATGGACCTCACTAAAAGTCATGGAGGAATCAACAGCTCTATGAAAGAAAGTACCAAAAGAAATAAGGAGATGGATGTCAAAGCCTGACCATGCCATCAAGGTGAACCCTGGAATTCAGTCTCTGAGGTTTTAGTTAATTCTGTGAAATTCACCAAACTCACTAAGAGGCAGCCTGAGGAAATTTTTCCTTATTAATTAAATTGGGTTTAAATTTATGAAAGAATGTTTTCCAGTATTGTGCAAAACTCTTTCAACTCACCCATGACAGCATGAGCTATGTCTCTTTGAATAAGCCCCCCCCAAAGTCTTCCTGCCAAAGATTTCTCAAACTTGGTACTATTGACATTGGCACCAGATAATTCTTTGCTGTGCAGGTTGTTCTCTGTGTTATAGAATATTTAATGACATCCTGGGCATCTATTTACTACATGCCAGTGGCATCACCCTGGTGGTGACAATAAAAACTGTCTCCAGATATGATCAAATGTCTTCTTTAGTGGCAAAATCACCTTGGTTGATCATCACTGCTCTAGATATTGTTTCTTTCTCAAAGAGAGCAGGGACTAAACAAATTTGAGCTTCTAGAGGTTTTTAGGCCAGTACAGGCTGGCTGAGTTATTTTGACTGAGGAAAAATGAGGGTTTGGAAAACCAAAGACACAAAAATATAAGTAACTAATTTTAAAACAATGTGCAAAGTGTTAAAATAGCAAAGCATCCCACCCTAGAATCACAGAGCGAGAAGTAATTGATTCTGCCTTGGGGAAGAGAGAAGCATAGACTAGCTTAGCAAGGGATATGCAATTTGATTTGAACCAAGAAGGCTGAGTGAGTAGGGAAGGGAGAGGCATCTTGGCTGGAGGAAAGAAGAAGATGAGACTGCTAGCAGGACTAGATAAGGAAAAGTAAGTGGCAGGTAAGAAAGCTGAGAAGCCCCATTATTTACAGTCTTTATTTTAATTCTTCCTCATACATAGCTTGAAGTTTGTTTCAGCCTTTGTTTATTTAATTTTTCTGTTTTTTTACTGAATGGGGAAAAAATTCAAAACTAGAATTGATGCTTAAGTCTATTTTATAAAATCAAGAAGAAGCAGATCAACATAAGAAGGGGATTTTTCTCTTTGAATTTCTGCCCAGAGCAGAAAGTATTTTTTTTTTATTTTCTTTTTCTCTTCCTGATCCCCTGAGAAATTTAAAATCCTCTTGAACAAAGGCTAGTGCCTAGGAAAAAGTAATCTTAATTGGCTCTTCTCCAATCTGAATTGGTGGGTAGGGAGGGGTATAAGTGTTTCTCATACATCCAAATATAGTATTTTTAATTTTAGTAATTACTTAAGCAAATGATAGTAGATGCATAAACATCTCTCCTCTCTTGTTGTAAATAGTCACACATGAAGTCACTTCATATAGAAATATAATGATGGACTTAGAAAATCGTCATTCAGTCTGTATGTATGCAAAGCCTCATTTCTACTAGATAATTAGATCTTGACCCTTATAAGTGAGGATCATGGTAGTTACCAAGCATTGCAGCTGTTATACCAAGTTATACACCCTGATGATTGCAATATTTGCACTTTATGTCTTTCAAAAATATATGATGAATAAATACTAAATATATGACAATATCTTATGTCCTGTGAAATACAAAAACAGAGGAAGACCTGGCTCTTGCCTTCAGAAAACCATAATATTTGATATTTGGATAATAATGCTGTGTCTGATATAATTATACCCATCTTCGGACAGAAAACATGTCAGAATATATTTAGTTATATTTAGGGAAGGAAAAGAGGTGGTGTGGAGCCAAGATTAAGATCAGAATCCTTGAAATGCAAGAGAGCCTAGATCCAATCCTGGCTTCTCCAATTATCATTAAGTAACCTGGGACTTGTTGCTTACATTTAACAAGCCTCAGTGCTCACATTTACAATGTGAAGAGTTTGATATGATTTTATCTCAGGGGACTATAATCAGAATAAATTGGCATAAAGACTACAAAGTGTTTAAATGTATACTGTCTTGTTATAGACCTTCAGTACCCAGGACAATAGCTGTAATTGGAGTCATCACTTGGTTAAATTCATGATAATCCATTGACATCCTTCAAAATTCATCTATCTTCTGCACAGATCAAATAGGAGACTTAAGGGAGAATGTGGTAGAAATCACCGCCTTTGCATTTTTCAAATCCTTCATGGTGACCCAAATCTCTTCAGTCTCTCCAGGGATACAAAATTAGTTTTGATTTACTGTTTTTCTAGATAGAAGAAGATCCAATGAATTTCACTTGTCATTTCCCACCATAATAGCTCTCACTCCATAGGTAAGGGAACTAATGTGATGATTCTGTCGACTGCTAAGTATGTCTATTTGAATGATGCATTCTGGAACTTAGAAAATAACCAAAGAATGGGTTTTGGAATCTCCTAGGCCTTCTGTTAGATGGAACTGAATTAAAAGTCCCTTGATCGTCTCACTTCTATCAGCAACTACTCTGGCTGGAGGATCACACTGATATTTTAGGTCTCTTAGAATTAGGTCAGAGTCAGTGTCCAGCAGTCCTAGAAAGGTCCATTGTTCCTATTCCCTGAATGCACAATTATCCTGGCAAAAGCTATAGGTCCATTGGGACAATGCTAGTAGAAAGATAACAGTGTACATTGTCAATCATGTACTGGGCTACTTCTTTTAGGCAGCCAAGCCTCTCTTGCATTCAAAGGGCTCTGGATTTGAGAACTGGCTCAAGTCTTGGCATTGATAAAGGAGCATAACACTGTTTTTATAATTCAAATTAAACTCTTGCTTACTTGATCTAGAACTTTTCTGCATATGCAGTTCAGGTAAGAGTTTAGTAGCCTTCCTATCTGCTTCACTTCTAGGAACACCATGATTAACTAGCCAATGCCATATATCTGTGAGTCAGAATATTGTGAGACTTACTTTGATTCTGCTGTCCATTACAGTAACTACCCCCACCTCACCTTTGGCAATTGGTTATCACTTAACCTCTGCCCTCTTAGGGTTCAATTAGTTCCACTGCATTTAGGTTTCCCAATTGAGTGGCTATTGATCTTACTGCAAGCCTAGCCTTTAAGAATAATGACCATAGAGTTCTTCAAAGATGCTGGGGAACCCCTAAAAGTTTATTTCTCAGAGTGCTCAGGAAAGATATATCTTCTGGACCCTCCTAGTGTGGGTATCCCTTAAATGACAAATCTATGCTAACATTCCAAGTCTCCCTAGACATTAGGAACTCTTCCTCTACATTTTAAACCAAAGCAAGTCAGGCATTTTGAATTTGTCTGTGGTAGAACATCTTTGATCCATATTTTAGCTAAGCAGCCAACTTTTTAGAGCCCTTTCTAACTCTTTGAGCTGTAATATTAAATACAGAATCTTTTTTCTGTGTGGTACTGGGGTTTGAACCCAGAGGCATTCTACCTTTGAGCTACATACCCAGCCCGATTTTGTTTCTAATTTGGAAACAGAGTCTCACTAGGTTGATGAGTCTCACTACTTGCTGAAGCTGTTCTTGAACCTGCAATCATCCTGTCTCAGCCTCCCAAGTGCAGGGATTACAGGCATGTGCAGCCATGCCTGGCTTCCATGCAGAATCTTTGATTAACCTACATCAAGAAATTCATCCTTATGCAACTTTAGGTCCTTCCACCATTATTTCTTACCTTTAGCATCCATTCCTTCACATGACTTCTGCTTATATAAGTTAGAAAACTCGAATAATTCTTTTGGAGTGTAAGCATCTCCTCCTGGGCCACACAATGAACCTTATCTTTAGGGTCCTGTGTTTCTGAGTTGAAAGTTACTGACATGGGCTATATTTAAACTTCACAAAGAGAAGCATTTGGCAACTATCTGGGTATGTTTCATTAGAGAATTAGGCTAGGTAATTCTGTCCAATAATTCATAGTACTATCAGATCTACACTTTTATTTCCTTTGGGTGAATGGCTTTTGCAGTGTAGCTGAGAAATAAATATGCAGCTTAATAAAGCAACATGAAGTTAGAAGACAAGAAGGAGAGGTGTAATGGTGTAATACTGAATTAATATTTGTTGAGCACTGATAATGCCCTTGATACTATTAATAGTCACTTTGCACACACTTTTTATTCTTTTAATTCAAACATTATTAAATGCCTATCAAATCACAAGAAGTGTACTCTATCGTGTGGCTGTGAAGAGAAATAAGACACTATATTTTCCTTAAAGAGAGTATAGACTAGAGGAGGAGATGGATGCATAGGTTAACATTCACATTATAATGTGATAAATAATTTTGTAGCCAGCAGAAGGTCATCAAAATCAAAGAGAAAGGGCAAACGTTGTCCTCAAATTTAGAAGTAATTGAACTGAGTCTGAGGAAGAGAGAGGGACCAGTTAATTTGAAAAGGGAAATTTGGATATTGCGTGTATAAAGATTAGCATGTGCAAAGACACGAGCAAATGGAGCAATGTGATGTAGTTGGTCAACCACATGTAGTTTGGAAGTTTAAAAATTCTATGGAAGCCGAGTGTGGTGACACACACTTGTAACTCCAGTACTTGGAAGGCTAAGACGGGAGCACCTCAGGTTCAAAGCCACCTTCAGCAACTTAGTGAGACCCTGCTTCCAAATAAAAATTATAAAATAGGTCTGGGGGAATAGCCAAGAGGTAGAAGGTCCCTGGGTTCCATCCCCAGTACCATACGCACAAAAATAAATTATATGAAAAAATAGCTACAGATGAAGCTACACAGCGGGGTATGGTCCTAGTGTTGAAACATGGAAGCCTTGAGAACCATGAATGCATTCAGCACTTTGAGAGTTATGAAAAAACTACTAATCAATAGTAATCTTGGAAATATCATAATCATTTTTGTGTTAAAAATAGTCAATTCAGAAGTAGTATGGATGATGGGGAAGGGAAGCTGAAAGTCCATTTATTTCACAATTTCATTAACAATTAATGATTAAATCAATGGCAATAGAAGGGAAAGTTATAATGCAAAATAATGAATAGAATTAGATATAGATGATGCATGAATAAGGGAAGTCTAAAAGATTCCCCACATTTGAAGCTGGGGATGCAGATATAAACTCTCTCCAAGATGAAGAGTAAAAGGTACAGGTTTTAGAGGAAAGACCTTGAGTTCTACTGTGCATGCTGATGTAATGGGCACCTGCTGAGCTGGATCATGGGTTTAGTTTGTTTGGTGAGAGAATTTTGCATGGATCGAGTGGGAAAGTCATCTTTCCCATTTTTGATTCTGCTAAAGGGACCTGGACTCTCTCTGTTTAGTTGTGCTTATGTACAAAGACTAGTCACCTATTAATTTGGAAGAAGGGGCATAACTGCGATCTATGTGGTCCCAATGAAATAACACTGTTAGTGGGGCAACGGCTTTACAACTCGCCTTTTACTTCTGGAATTTGGGAAGAAGAATTAGATTTGTTTGGACTAGGTGAATGCCTGAGGGTGCTTTTTTGTTTTGTTGTTGTTGTTTTGACAAGTGTATCTGTGAACAGAGACATGTGAAAGTTCAAATAATTAGCTAAAAGAATGAGGAAATGTGGGCTCATTTCTATTTTCAGTTGATACAGTGGGTCCAATAGATGACTTTAAGTCTGCAGAATCTGTATAGCAGTCAAGTAACTATTTTAAACACAAATTTAAAAGTGGTAATTTTGTATATGTCTTTGAATGAAGCCCCTAAGAGAAAACTCATTGTGAGATGAACTTGATCTCAGGACGTGGAGACCACTAGCATTTGAGGAACAGAAAAGGAGGGGTTCATGATGGAATAGCCAGTAAGATATGAAAAAGAACAAGATCATTGAACTTATAAAATCCAACAAAAGAGAGATTTCTCAAGAGACATACAATCAACATTTAAATGCAGTAGAAAAATCTCAACATGCCGGAAACAGAAAAAGATATTACATTTCTTAACATATAGTTTATCTCTGTGCCTTTTAGTTACATGAGTCAGTTAATGCTTTCGATTGTTAACATCAGTTTGGGTTGGGTTTTTGGTTCACTTGAATCCAAAAGAGCCCTAAATAATATTGATGATGTTTTCATATAGACTTTGATATCTCTGGAGGTAATATCATTATCTCAGGAGGTAATGACATATTTTGATCCTGGGTCTAGGAAACTAGATGCCTGTTGTAAAATGGGAGAGGAAAGCTGCCTTTACTGGTGTAATTGTTGATATTTACTAATACTGGCCACTGGTTCTAATACAGGACAAATAGTTTCCACAAGGCACACTATCCTAATCACTATAGGGAACTTTTAAATATAAATATCTGAGAGTTTTAAGTAGAAATGCAGTGTGCTTTTCTATTGCTATAACAGTGTACCTGAGACTGGGTAATTCATAAAGGAAAAATGGTTATTTTTGCTCATGGTTCTAGAGGTTGGAAAGCTTAAGAGAAGGTGAGTACATCTAGTAAGGGCTACATATAGATTTATAGCATTCGAAATCAGGGAAGGACAGCAGGTGCATGCAGAAGAGACAAAGCAGGAGGGGTCACTTGGTTCATAACACCTTCTCTTGCATAGCTAATCCAGGAAAGAGTGAGAAATCATTAGCTACTGTGAGAAAAGCATTAATTCATTCTTAAAAGCTCTACCCCCACTGCCAGGACACCTGGCCCTAAGCCCCACCTTCCAACACTGCCACATCGAGAAATTAAGGTTCAACTCATGAGTTTGGATGGTAAGAACCATTGTTAATGGATGTTGTATATCTCTTTCTCTGTGAACTATAAGGCTATAAACCTAAGGCCACAGTAGATGAAGCTATAAATGCTTTTCTTTCTATATTTCTGTGTCTCCTCTGTAGAGGAATACCTTCTGCTTCTGTACACTGGGCAAAAATGGTTGGGTGGAATCTTATTGAGGCTTCAAATGGTTCTCAAAGTATTCTCTACCTTCTTACAACACTTTAAATAATCACAATCTTCAAAATGCTAATATAAACCTCTCAGCTTCTTCTGATCCCTTGGAAGCTGTGTGCAAATGTTATGCTAACATGCTCTGTTACAGCTGAGAAAATACATCAAATTTGCTAATGAGCCACATTATTGACAGAGCTCTGGGAATTCGACCCCATGAGTCTCTGAGCAAAGCTTTTCATAGAAAAATAAAGTTCTTTGACTGTGGCCTTCACTTTTAATTATAATGCCCTAACAGTTACAATTCTATTCTGCCATCTCACCAGGTGTTTTAAAAAAATGAGATTGCTGCATCTTGCTCTTAAAGAGCATGTCTGCATCAAAACATAATATGTCTCTACCTCCTGTGGAACCACCTAGTAATTCAAAGGCGTATTTCATCTGAGTTGTCTAGACTGTCATTGCCATCGGAAAATTAAAAATAAAAAATGTTCATTTCTGACTGTGCTGTGTAACGAAGGGATGGGGATCTGCAGAGAGATCATAACTTTAAAAGTGCAGGCCACCATTCTGCTCTGAAAACAAAACAAGCCCCAGAGTGTTTGCTATGACTTTACGAAGGAGCTTTTAAAGATTTAGAGTTAAAATAAAACACCTCTTCCAGAAACGGAGGTGTGGGACCCATAACCAGTGTTTACATCGTCTGTCTTGCTTCCAGGGAGAGTGGTTTGGCAGGCAAGGTCACATAAAATCCCACTGGAATCAACTCCTTGGTTTGTCCAAATTGTTTGGTTGTAATAGGATTTCAGGACAATTATTGCACTGCTAGAAATCACATTTGAAAACTGTTAGGGCTGGATATGAAATAGAGCTTATCAAGTCTCTCTGTAGTTAAATCAGTGAGAGAAGAATCTTGGGCTTAATTCATTTTGGGAAATGACATGCCCAGCCAACCTGGGACCAACTCCAGCTTTGAAATTAAAAGGACCTGGGCTCATATCTTAGCTCTGCCAGTTCCTAACAGGTTATTTAAACTCTGTGGACCTTGGTTTTCACATTGGGTAAAATGGTGATAGTTATCTTAGAATATAGTGATAATGGTTAAGTTGGATCACATATTTAAAGCCAATATCCTGGTAACAGATACATAGCAAATGTACCTAAATTATAGTTATGGATTATAGGCATGACAGCTAGCATAGTACTTTAAAAATACTTTTCTACAGTGTAGCTACTAATTATTTAGAGAGGAGAAGATGCCAACTTTTAAAATTTTTGAATTCAGGATTTTGGGAAGACTTTTTGCTTAGAAGGTAGAGATGAGGAGATAGATAAAGTTTGAAAGGTGGGCTGGGGCTGTAGCTCAGTGATAGAGTGCTTTCCTGGCATGTGTGAGGCCCTGAGTTTAGTCTCAGGCATCCTAAAAAAAAAAAAAAAAAAAAAAAAAAAAAAAAAAAAAAAAAAAAAAAAAAAAAAAAAAAAAAAAAAAAAAAAAGAAGGAAGGAAAAAAGGAAGAAAACAAAGAGAAAGAAAAAAGAAGGTAATTGCTTCTAATTTTGACTCAATATTAAAATTAGGCCAATAGTTTTGTTTCATTCAACTATTTTCAAATAATATTTATGGGATTATCTATTTGTCAGGCCCTATGCTAATTCTAAGGATATAGAAATTAACAAGCTAGAGAACATTTTTTGGCCCTGTAGAACTTGTTGTTTATTATGGAACATGGTGGAGGTTAACCAAGTAATTGCATACATAATTATGCACAATTGTAGTAGATACCATCAAAGGAAAAGAAAGTCTGGCCAAAAGCATAGCTATCTACTCTCTAAGGATTTATCCCAAAGAAAAATGTAAAATTTGAAGAGTTTGCCCACAATATGCTTTCTAAAACCGGGTTGTTCTCTTCCTAGTTGAAGGAACTGGCTCTTTATCACTCTTTGTCAATGACTATGAATAACTTTGTTTTTTTAGAAATTAATAAAAGTTCAGAGTTGGGTGTGGTGGTGAACACCTGTAATCCCAGTACTTGAGAGGCTGAAACAGGAGGATTGCAGGTTCAAGGCCAGCCTCAGCAACTTAGCAAGACTCTAGGCAATTTAAGGAGACCTCGCCTCAAAACAAAAACTAAAATGGCCTGGGGGTGTAGCTGATGGTGTAATGCCTCTGGGTTCAATCCCTAGTATCACACCAAAAAAGGTACTTGTTTGTATTTGGATATATTCAAAGAATAGGGGATGGAAAGAGTAGGGGAAGGAAAAGAAAGTAATGATTGTCCACCCTCCTCAGTGATACTGCCCACAAAGTATCATCTTTCGCTTTTATCTAATAGAACTCTCACACAGAGCACTGATTTCTATTGAAAAGGCAACATCTCCATGCCCTCACCCAAGGAAGAGAAGTTCAACTCAATTATCCCTTTGTCAACACTCTCTGACTCACTCCATTTGACTTCCACCTGGGAGACAGGCCTAGAGATCTCTTATCAGGACACTAAGCTTGATGAAACCTTTTTAAATTTGCCAAGCTGAAACTGATTTAGGAAACTGTTCTCTCTAGTGTTGATAAGCCAAGAAGAGGATGAAGGATAATGAAGATATCAGGGAAGAAGGGAACGATATTTGTAAGTTTGATTTAGGTTATTTCTACTTAATATCACATTTCTTCTGCATCAAATTGCTAGCAAATTCCTTTAGCAAAGTAGAATGAATCACAGAGCATTGTTAGAAGGAGCCTTGATGTTTATATCAGTTATGACCTTGGCAAATGATAAAAAAACAATTCACATTGACTTAAGACCAATAAAGTAATGTATTTATTGAATCAAGTGTTGAAAACAAACAAACAAATCAATCTGGAGGTCCTGTCTAGTACTATATAGCCAAATCAAAGGTATAGAATTTAGTTACTCTCCATTTCTTATCTATACTGTGAAACTGCTGAAATTACTATAGACTGACTTTAATCAACACTGTATCCTTTCTTCTAGAATTTTTTTCTATATTTCAGAGAATACAAAACCTAAAACTATATTCTAGCCTTCTTTGTGGCTGGGGGTAGACATGATTAAAGTTGTGCCAATTCACGGCATTTCCATGAGACCTAGATTTGGAACTGGATGAGGAGAGAGCAGGGTTACCGTGTTAGCATCCATTTCTCTGGCTTTAGTGATGGTGGAGGCAAGGCAAGTCATCAGTATTCACTCCCCAAGACCATGGCTTTCTGTAGGTGACAACTTTCCTGATCATGGTAGATGCAGCCTGGGTCTGTGATCAGTAGCTTCTCGTTTTAGCACCTGCCCATCTGGGTAATGCAGTTCTCACAACCATGAAAGAAGTATTGTGATTCCGAATTTTTCTTGGAAGTCTAGCCTAGATCTCACTCTAATTTCCATTGATTTTCTAGCTACCTCATCCTAGAGGAAATCCTCTTCTGCTTATACCAGTTGCAGCAGTTTCTATTGTCTGCAATTGACCCTTGAGTGATTTACTTCATTCTTAGTTAATATGTAAGGAAAAGAGAGAGAGAAAGCACCAAGCTACCTTTCCCAAACTCCACAAGAAAAAAGGAAACACTCGCCTGTCTCTCATTCTTTTTCTCTCTCAAAAGTTTCAAATGCATTTTTTATTAAACTAATTTCCTCTTACTGGGTCATGTGTTCATATTTAAATAAATCACCGGTGAGGTGACACAGGACAGTATTGTCACCATCAATCATACGTTCATCCTTGGAGATAGGGGATGAAAAGGTTGAAGGCTTAGGAATCTTACTGTGCCCATCAAAGGGACACCACAAGCCAACACACCCTAAGCCACATCTCTAACATCTATTTCCAATCCTTGTGAGTTAATAGAGTGGAAGATAAATTACTACAAATGTGCACAGAACACTCGAGTGTGGTCCTTTAAGACAATACAGCCTTCTGAACTCTTCCCTCAGCATTTTACACTTATCTCTCTATCTGAATAATTTTCCAAATAATACCTCAATTATTCATGCTTAATTTGGATCTTTTTTTATCATTTATGTAATGAGAAACAGCTAAGTACCAGGCACTGTACATAGTCTTTATTCATTTCATTCATATTAATCTTCAACATAACTTTGTGGAAAGTTATTTAGGATTTTATTGATTCTCAGAGAGAGGAATTCAAGGAAAATAAGGTAACCTTATTATATAAATATCAGTGACAATGACAGAGGGTTGGCTTAAGACACTTAGAAACTAAATATCCTGGAATATAAAATTGGTTAAATTAGTGATTGTGTTTTGTATTTATGGAAGAACATATAAAATTTTCAACATCATTACAAACAACAACATAAAACTGTAGATTCTATAGTAAGTATAAAAGCTAGAAGACAAAACTGCAGAGTGGTCCAACTTTATAAGTATTTATACATATATGTACACCAATAGTTATATGTGTGTTTAAGTGCAAATACATCATATCATTCTTATTTTTATTATTTTACCATAGATAATTAAGGATTTTACCATAGTTTAATATCAGTCTTGGAACCCATTTAACATAATCCCAAGAACAAATCACCTACTTTTCAAAATGAAGTTCAAAAATATTTATGGATTAAGAAATTGCCCAGTTTCTGAAAAAGATAAATTCCCAACTTTTGGCAACCAGTAAAAAATTATTGGTTGCCCAATGTTTCTATCACTCTGAACCTCATTATGATGTATACTTACAATGTCCCAATTAAAGTATATATATAATATATATATACATATATATATATATATATATATATATATATATATATATATATATAGTGTGTGTGTGTGTGTGTGTGTGTGTGTGTGTGTGTGTGATGCACCGGGGATTGAACCCAGAGGCACTCTACCTCTGAGCTAAACCTCCAGCCCAATTTTATTGGTTATATGGAAACAGGGTCTCACTAAGTTGAGGAGGGCCTTGCTAAATTGCCAAGGCTGGCTTCGAACCTGCAATCCTCCTGTTTCAGCCTCCCAAGTACTGGGATGAAAAGCATGTGCCACCATGCCCTGCTTAAAAGTATATTTTCAAAAGTTACTTGTATGCAAATAAGAAGGAAAATATGACTTATAACAAGAAAAATCAATTGATAGAAACCAATCCAGAAATGGTACAAATGATAAAATTAGTAGATAAGAAACTTGTGTTTAGAAAAGATAGAGGGAGCCGGGCGTGGTGGCCTCAGCTACCTAGTGAGGCATTCCGCAACTTAGTGAGACCCGACTTAAAAAAAAAAAAAGAATAAAAAATAGGGCTGGGGGTATAGCTCGGAGGTAGAATGCCGAAGGTTGAGCATGATAACTGGAGTCAGGGAGAAAGTATAACCACAGACAAAATTCAAAAGTCTACAGGGGAAAAATATGCTTCCTTTGGGAAGATGTCCACGAGCACTACCGCTGGATCATATGGTAGCATTCCCAATCTTCTGAGAAAACTTCACAGTTGCCGGGCGTGGTGGCGCATGCTTGTAATCCCAGCATTCGGGAGGCTGAGACCGGAGGATCCGGGTTCGCGGCCAGCCTCAGCTACCTAGTGAGGCCCTCCGCAACTTAGTGAGACTCGGTTTCAAAATAAAGAATAAAAAATAGGGCTGGGGTATAGCTCGGAGGTAGAATGCCCCTGAGTTCAATCCCCGGTACCGCAAAAAAAAGCTTCACAGTTCCACCAACAGTGTAATAGAGTTCCTATTTCACCACATGGTCGCTAGCATTTATTATTATTTGTGTTCTTGATGATTGTCATTCTAACTGGAGTTAGATGTAATCTCAGCATAGTTTTCATTTGCATTTCCCTGGAAAAACAAAAGATCCAGAATAGCCAACACAGTTCTCAGCAGTAAGAACCATATCAGAGGCATCACAATACCTGACTTCAAATTATACTACAAAGCAATAGTGATAAAAGCAGCATGGCATTGGCTCAAAAACAGACACATAGACCAATGGAGAAGAATAGAAGACTCAGAATCAAAACCTCATATTTATAACCAGTTGATTTCTGACAAAGAAACTAAAAACATACACTGGGAAAAGGGCAGCCGTTTCAACAAATAATGTTGAGAAAACCAGCTATCCTTATGTAGAAAAATGTAATTAGACCCTAATCTTTCACTGTGCACAGGAGTCAACTCAAGATGGGTCAAAGATCTAGAAATTAGATCAGAAACATTTAAACTGTTAGATGAGGGCAGAGGACTAACACTCCAACATATAAGTAAAGGTAGAAACTTCCTCAATAAGACCCTCAAAGCACAGGGAATTAATGAATGGGACACCATTAAATTAAAAACTTCTGTGCAGCAAAGGAAACCATCAAGAATCTACAAAGAGAGCCTACTGAATAGGAAAAGATCTTCACCATCTATCCCTCTGACAAAGGTCTAATATCTAGAATATACAAAAAGCTTAACACTAAAAAAATAAATAAACCAATCAAAATTGGGCACCTGCACTGAATAGACTCTTTTCAATAGAAGAAATACAAATCACCAACAAATATATTAAAAATGTCCAACATCTTTAACAATCAGACACTCTGTTTCAAAAACATAAAATAAAAAAGCCTGGAATAGAGCACTGAGGTAGAATGCTCCTGAATTTGATACCTGGCACAACAAAACAAAACAAATTGCTCTTTATTCTGGCTTTATATACTTCCCCCCCCCCTCATATTTCCTTTGGTTGCATTATTAATTTTTGTTTTATTTTGTACTTATTCTTGTCTGGAAAAATGAAAGATAGTTACCATGATTTTGAACCAAAACATTTAAAAACATTTATTATTTTATGAAATCTAAAATTGCAGAAACTCATGAAGTAAGAAAAATTAAAGTTTGCTACCTGGTGCAAGGAAAAACCTTGGAAGGGGATATATAGCAATGGCCCTGAAACCTATCGGTGTTTCTTCATTAAGAATCCTGTCACCTTGAGAAAATTGGTTCTTTCTGTGCTTTAGTTTTCTCCTTTTGAAACTTAGAGAATTAAACTTAATAATACCTGTATTCTCTTCCTGATCTAATATCCTAGAGCTTATAAATAGGTTTTTGATCAATTTTTAATATCATTTCTCAGAAGAAATGTAATAAATCTATTGGAAATTGGAGATTCTTATAGGAACCTGAAAGTCATGTAGAAGAGATGTCTGCTATCCTATTCAGTGACACGAAGCAACTAACAACATTTATTTTAGTCATTAAAATGTTTTCCAGGAAAATCATAATGTGAAACACTTTTTTGTTATTGTTGCTGTACAAGAAAATATTCCAAGGATGTTCCACCTCAGAGATACACCCTCCAGCCCTTTTCATTTTTTAATTTTGAAATAGGGTCTCACTAAGTTACTGAGGCTGGCGCTCCAACCTGCGATCCTCCTGTCTTGGCCTCCAAAGTACTGGGATTAGGTGTGTGTCCCACCACACCTGGCTTATAATATAAAATACTTAGGTGGTTATTATGTGTCAGGCACTGTGTGTGTGTGTGTGTGTGTATGTGTGTATATGTGTATGTGTGTATTGCGTGTGTATACTTAATTACTTACAACTGAGCAAGAAGTGTTATCATTATCTCTCAATTAGGTGCAATTAAAAAATAAGAACTTGAGGTATAGAGAAATTAGACAAAATCCTCAGGATCAAGCTGGAATTAGAATCTGGCTACTCTTCTCAGTCAGGTACAATACTATCTGAAAACATTACAGGGGTGTTAAGTGTATCTCCTTATAATTCTAATGTTTCAGGGTGAATTTCAGTTAAAAGAGGCAGGACCATTGCTGATGTTTCCAAATAGTCACCTGTCCCCCCCCCCCACACACACACACATACACTCAATGTGAATCCTCATCTCTCTAATAATAGACATGGAAAATCAAAGCACAATTGGATTGTCTTCGGAGGCTCAGAAGAACCAACCCTGTCTACACCTTGGTCTAGCACTTCCAGCCTCACGCCTCTGAGCAAGTCCAGGGAATGAAATAGCTTCCATTGTATTAAGCTGGACCCCATTTGTCCTCTGAGAAACAATAAAAGATGCCCCCGTGGGAGAGTAGTGATATTTGCCTCCACTCTATAATGCAGTACCTTTTGCTGAAACCAAAGTTATTACCCGAATTGCTCACTTACAGAGTTCTCATAAATTAAAGTAAAAAGTGTTTCCTGTTATATTTAAGCTGATCTGTCCCTTCAGGTAACCCTTGCTGGAGTCCTGAGCCCTGGATGAGCTGCATTTACTCCTGGTCGCCTATGTTGAGCTTCTGCTCTCCCCCCCTCCGCTGAGTCATCACTTCTACATCATAGGCAAGGTGTGGAGTGCCTGATTAATAAGAAAATGAATAACCCTGCAGTCTATTTTAACAACAAAGAATTACATGGACGGGGTGGTGTATATTCATGTCATTCTTCAATTAAATAGCCATATTTACAAAGATCATGAGAGCCTGGTGTGGTGGTGCATGTTTATAATCCCAGTATGGGAGGCTGAGACTGGAGGATCACAGGTTTGCAGCCAATATCAGCAACTTAGTGAGGCCTTCCACTACATAGTGAGACCCTGTTTCCAAATAAAGAATATAAAAATAGGGCTGGGGATGTAGTTCAGAGGTAGAATTCCCCTGGGTTCCATCCCCGGGACCACAAACACATACAACAAACAAGAAAAACAAAAATCATGAAAAAAATAGTAATCTGATGACATAAAATTATAGCATGTTATAAAACAGTAAATAATATATACCTCAAGTCATATAAAATAAATAGAACATAGATACATATAGGTATAGAAAAGTGGGACAATATGAATTAAAGTTTTAATAGTTAAACTTTAATAGGTTATATCTTTGAGGTGTGATAAGATTGGTATAGGGAATAAGATTATTGATTTCAATCATTTTTTCCATTCTTTCCTGTTTCTCCAATTTTCTTCAATATGTCTTTGTTTTGTGGAAAACAAAGTTTTTTTATATTGTACAAATTTGGGGGAAATAGGGATAATTAAAAGTAAGGAAATTGCCATCCATGACATCTATAATCTCATTACGATTGCTAGCATTCTAAGGTGTTTTATTTATACTGTTATATTTACAAATATTTGTGATTACTTTTATTTATATAGTTCTGTTAGACTACAAATACAATCTAGTCTTCATTTATGTGTAGTATTCATTCATCCATGTTTACTGTTATGGGCCATATTAGGTCTTCCTCCCTCAAATTCATCTGCTGATTCCCAGTACTTCAGATGTGACTATATTTGGAGATGAGGCCTTTAGAGAGGTGATGAATGGGTTGGGGCTCAGTGGTAGAGCTCTGTGTAAAATGCACAAAACCTTAGGTTTTATCTTCTGCACTGAAAAAAGAGAGGTGATTAAGTTTTAAATCAGATCATCGCCTGGCTCCTAATCCAATCTAGCCAGTGCTCTTAGAAGAAGGGGAAAATGTGGACAAAGACATACATAAAGGGAAAGCTACATGAAGACATCAGGAGAAGGTTGCCATCTGCAATCCAAAAAGAGAGTTCCAGGGGAAGTCATCCTGCTGACACCTTGATCTAGGACTTCCAGCCTCTAGAACTATGAGAGAATAAATTTCTGTTGTTTATCGCCCTCCTCCCAAATCTGTGGGCATTTTGTTATGTGGCCCAAGCTGACTGATACACGTACTCATAAAAGAAGTATAATTCTTAGTGCTGGAGATGCGACTGAACATGGTATCTCATTCTAGTTGAGGGACACTGAAAATAAACAATGAGTACACAAAATGCGGAGTGGTAATACATGTGGTAACAAAGAAACAAAAATACTCAGGGTAAATAAGAAAAAAGTAAGGCTATATTTCATGTATTTCAAATCTTCTTTATCTTTTTAGCTTCATGAATCTCCTCTCTCAATTTACGTTGAATTCTTGGCTTTTGCCTGCCACAGCCCAAATATATTGATGTTTTTTTAAAAAGTAGCTTTATTGAGCTATAAAATTCAATAATATACAACTCATTCAATTACAGTTCAGTGTTTTGAGTATATCCACAGCTCTATTAAACCATCACAATGCAATTTTAGAGTTTTTTGGTTCACCCAAAAAAGACACCCTGTACATATTATTAACCAATCCCAGTTTCTGCCACCATGTCCCTTATAGGCCCCTAATTCTATGTAACTATTAATCTTCTTTTTTCTCTAGAGATTTTCCTGTCTTAAATATTTCATACAAATAGAATTATACATTATGTGGTACTTTATGGCTGAATTTCTACTTAGCACAAGGTTTTCAAGGCCCATTCATGTTGCAGCATGTAGTATTACTTTGTTCTTTTTTAGAAAATTTAGGTGACAATCACATAATATAATATAAACCATTTTAAAGTGTACAACTTAATACATTTATAATGTAAAGCTATCACTTCTTTTACTTCCAAAACATGTCCATCACTACCTTTATAGGAGTCCCTTAAACCATCATTCCCCATTCTATTCTCTGCCTACCTTTAAACCATCATTTAAGAAATTGCTAATCTGCTTTCTGTATCTAAAATTTGAATTATTCTGGAAATTTCATGTAAATGGAGTTATATAGTATGTGACTTTTTTTAAAAGCAGAATAATATTTTTAAAGTTCATCTTTAAAAATGATGAACTTTATATGACTGCTGCATATGAATACTGCAATACTTCATATGAATACCACATTCCTGTTTTCTGGTCAAATAATATTCCATTGTATGGATATACCACATTTCCTTTATCCATTGATAGACATCTAGGTTGTTGCTGTCTTCTGGCTGTTGTGAGTTGAGTGATTAGGAGTGTTCATGTAGAAATTTCTCTTTAATAACTCTTTTCATTTTGGGGGTATAGAACAAGGAGTGGGTTACTGAGTCAAGTGGTAATTTTCTGCTTCACTTGTTAAGGAACCACCAGACTGTTTTTTTCATAGTAGTTATATTCATTCCCACCAGCAATGTACAACTCTTCCAATTCTTCCATTTCCTTAACATTATTATTTTCCATTTTACTGATTGTAGCCATCCAAATAAATGGGAAGTGGTATCTCATTATTGTCCCTTCAAAGAGAGTTTTTATATTGTCATGTATATGGTTCACCTTTTCTATTGCTTTGCACATCTCATGATATTTGGTTGGAGATGATATGTGTTGGATGACACATTAGAACATCTCTGGGCATGAATCCCCACTTCTTGGGTTGTTGCTTTGTTTATTTACTTAGTGTCTCGGTCAACATTTTTACTACTGTAGCCCAAAACAACTGACCACACAGCTAAGTGATAGGAAGATTTGTTTTCTCACAGTTTCTTGGAGGTTTCAGGTTCAGTTCATGTGAAATCAGAGTCTGTGGAGCTCAAGGTATTGCACTGGGAAAAAGAGAGAGGGAGAGAGCAAGGCTCTGCCCTCATACCACAGAGGCTGGAAGCAGAGAGAGCCGGCAAGCAAGGGCATTCACAGTCAAAAGCACAGTCCCTAAGGTCACACACCCAGGGACCCACCTTCTTCAGCCACACCCCACCCGGCAAGTTACCTCCCGGTAAATCCATTGGATTTGCACAGTGATGAGCTTACAACCCTCATGACTTAATTATATCAACTCTGGACATTAGTACATGAGATCTTCAAGTGACCTTCTATATCTGACCATCACATTTAGTGATTTGACTGAAACAATCTTGCAGAGCTTATTTTTCCAGCAGCCTGCTGCCTCTGGTATTTGTGGCAACTGTGGAATTGGTGTTTTCCCTCTTGGTTTTATCCATTAGCCTGGCTACTTGGAATTCACCTCAGGTCAGCCTAAGCTACTTATTGGTCAAAGAATGTGCTTATATTCCATTAGCCAGATGCACTTTTGCCCTTAATATCTGGATTCATGCATGACTTGGAAGCTGCTAATGCAGATCAGGAGGTTTACATGTTTTGTCCCATACTTAGTTATGGACTAGGAACTTAGAGGCTCCCTGGATGATTGCTCCCAAGAGGGTGCAGCCATGGGTATGCACACAGTCTATAAGACTGTCAGAGATGGCTGTGATATTATATTTAAGCCTTACTTTCCAGAGGCATCTCCTGGGTTAGAGTAGCTTATAGTTCAGAGTTTTTTCAGAAGTTGGGTTTAAGTTCCTTATGCCAGTGAGATTTCTGTCTTGTGTGGATGAGTCTGTGTGGCTTACAGAATGCTTTTAATGTAGTCTGTTTACCCACATCCTGCTCTGCTTCTGAGCCTGCAGCCTAGTGCATGTGCACAGTACCTTGGACTCCAAGGTTTGACTGTGATCCAAAGAGGGTTTCTGTGGCCATTTCTATTTCTGATTCTCTCTATTAAACTTCAGGCTGCTCTGCCATCTTGCTTGTATCCTAGAGTTACCAGCCTTCTCTTAATTGTTCTCCATCAATTTATCCATTATTTTTGACAGAATCTTTAAGCATATGGTTCCCCAAATTCTGTTCCAAATAGAACCATGCTTCTCAGGCAGACCTGCTATGCTCTTTGCCCTTATAGCCTGCCTAAAGTCCCCTGGGTAGGACTTTTGTACCACAGCATAGGACCTGAGAGTGGGAACCTGCTTTTCCTCTTGAGGAAGAAGTAAGTGGCAGACCTTGGTTTTCTTGGCTTACCTTTTCTGGTGTGGCATCTCTGTCCTACAACCAAGTGGGGGCTAGGAATATCAGAGTTCCAGGAATGTCAGCCTGCCATACCTAGGGCAGGGCTTCTATCTTGTGAGTAAGGGTTGGATGAGTAAAGAACCTATCCTGGTTGTACTTCCATATGATAGAGCTTATGCAACATGGGGCTGAGGAGAGATAAATGCTGATAGAAGTATGCCCTGTTGGGGTAAAACATAGCTCCAGAGCAGGAGATGGGAGGAAATGGACACCCTGACTTGTTAGTCATACCTGCCTGGAGGGGAGTGTCTGGTAGAAAGCTCTCCTAATGAAGAACGGGAAGAAGAGGTAATACAGTAGTTGGTGCACAAATGCTACAGATTCTTGTTACTCTAGTCAAAATTTAGTAGCTTCTCATGCATGATTATTTCTCCAATAAGATCATTTTAGGGACTTAATTTATTGTTCCATTTGTTTTGTTATCATTTTTATCAGTTAAATTGTTCTGGGATGTGGGGTGTGTGGTCCACTAAGTTCCTTACTCTACCATTCAGAAGTCCTGCCTCCCATCTACTGAGTTTTAACTTGGGGTCTATGGGTAAGTTTCAGAATTTTCCAGAATCCCTAAACATAGAAATCAGCTTTAGTGTTGGGCATCTGTATAATTTCTTGAAAGAATCCAGGTTAAAAGCCCCCATTGACTGTATACTCACTGTTGGCGGACATCCAACCCTCTCTGCATTTCCTCAACCTA
Source organism: Graphiurus murinus (assembly GCA_004027655.1). Classification (NCBI taxonomy): domain Eukaryota; kingdom Metazoa; phylum Chordata; class Mammalia; order Rodentia; family Gliridae; genus Graphiurus; species Graphiurus murinus. Next base: position 41,367 of record PVLC010011345.1, read on the forward strand.
TGTGAAATAATGACTTGCAAATGATAATAGCTAAGATGTATACACATGGGACAGCGTGAGTTTTTAGATCTACCTAGCTGAAAATTACCATTAATATTTTCTTATATCATAATGCCAACTTAATATCTTACCTTAAATCTAAAAAAAATTCAGTTAAACTAGGCTAGTAGTACTTCTAAGCAAATGTACAGTGTATAGTGCACCCTTAGTATGTTTGAATAAATAAAGATTTATAGAAAAGACTGGAGATCAAATGTGTTTTGTGATACATCCTACCATATTGGATAATCCAAGCTAATAGGAGATGAGGACTAGTGTTAGGAGATGAATTGTGTCCCCCCTCCCCAAGTAAAGACATGTTGAAATCCTAATCTTGGTATCTCAGAATGTAATATTATTTGACGATAGAGTAATTGAAGATATAATTAGCGAAGATGTCATACTGGAAGAGGGTAGGGTCTTATCCAGTAGGATTGGTATCCTTATGAGAAGATGGCCATGTAAAAACAGAGGTTCAAGGAGAATACCATGCAGCCCTAGGAAATTAATACAACATTTAAAGAACAAAGGACCATTTCCAATGAACTGGATGAGCAAGTGTAGTAAGACATAATTAATAAAAAAAACTGGAAAGATGGAACAATATCATTGGAGATTGGAGTATGCAAACTTGAGATTTCAATAGGAATCAACTTCAACAAAAAATAAAGCATGTATGTGCACACACACATACACACACACACACACACACACACACACACACACACACATGCACACACACACATTTCAAAGGCATGCTCCTGAAAATGCATAAAGAGTAGTACAAGGAGCCGGGTGTGATGGCTCACGCTTGTAATCCCAGCATTCGGGAGGCTGAGACCGGAGAATCCGGGTTCCCGGCCAGCCTCAGCTACCTAGTGAGGCACTCCACAACTTAGTGAGACCCGGTTTCAAAAATAAAGAATAAAAAATAGAGCTGGGGGTATAGCTCAGAGGTAGAGTAATACAAGTGAAAGCTAGGAATTATGAGATTAAGATTTTATTATACACATAGCAAAATGTCTCAGGCTGAGATGGAAAGAGCAGTGAGTTAGTTACAAAAAGTCTTCAGGAATTTGAGAAAGTACCACACGATCAGAGGATGACAAACTCAACAAACCCAAACAACATGGATGGGAAAACTTATGTAGCGATTCACCAATAACAAATAAAAAATATTTGGAAACAACAGTAAGAAACAGAAGACCAAGGACCTACTATCCCAGCCTCTTCAAGAGTGGGGAATGGTTGAGTAAATATCTTCAACTGAGGGGGGTGCTTTAGGGTTTCCCTCATCTGTAGCAACGAGAAAGCCAGATTCTATGGAGAGTAAATATAGGAAGAGTGTTCTTTGAAGATTTTGAGGCTATTGGGACTTCTTAATGGTAGGCAAGTGTTCCAGGAGAACACAAAAGCTCCTCAATTTACTATGGGGTTATGTTCTGATAAATCTAACATGAGCTGAAAATACTGTAAGTTAAAAATATATTGGTCTAAAAGAAAGTGGAAGAAGGGGAAAGAAATGCATACTAATGAGCAGGATACAGTTTTGAAATGAAGCGCCTCCAGAGTCTCATGTGTTGAAGGTTTGGTCCTCACTGTAGCAAGGTTCAGAGGTGGGGACTCTAGGTCAGTGACTGAATCATGAGTGCTCTAACGTCATCGATGGGTAAGTCTGTTGATGGATTCACAGTTGACAGCATTATAGGAAGTGGTGGGAACTGGAGGGGGTGGGGCCTAATTGGAGGAATTAAGTCACTGGGCGCTGTCCTGGAAGGGTTTTCTTGTCCCTGACCCCTTTCTCTCAAAATCCCTCTCTTTGTCTCTCTCTGTTTCTCTGCTTCCCAGCTATCATGTGATGAGCAACCTTGCTCCGCCATGACCTTCTGCCATGGTGTTGGGCTTCACCTTAGGCGCAAAGATGATGCAGCCAGCTGACCATGGACTGAAACCTCTGAAAAATTGAGAGTCAAAATAAAAATGTCCTCCTCTATGTTGATTTCTTCAGGTATTTTGTTATAGCAATGAAAACTGATACAGAGGGGATGTACATGTAAGTGAAAACAGAAACTTATACGTATTGTTCTTGATGTAGAGTCTGATGTGGAAGGAGGAGGAGACATGGTTGCCACAACTGGCCTCAGATTTAGTACAAACCTTTACCAGTGTCTAATGGCTACATATGAACTCTCTGAATTCAAATCCTAGATTTCTTAATTATTACTTTTGAGAGTCCGGGCAAAACACCTATGTTCCCTATGCTTTGCTTTCCTTACTTGTAAAATAGATGGGGACTGAACAAGCTTCTAACTGTTAATAAGGAAAAATACCTCTCTATATTAAGTCAGATAGCAAATTATATTTTCTAGTCATCCATGCAATCAGGTAAGGTCAAGTAACCGAGTGCTAACCAATGGAATTTTAGCAAAACTGATGACAGGATGGTTCATATTAAGCTATACACATGCTGTTTCCATTCTCTTTCCTCCTCCTACTGACTAGGATGACAATTTCCAGGGTGACTTTGGAAGCAGCAGGTTGAAGGTAGCAAAATACCATGGTTCAAATCTGGACTGTCCTCCAAAGGTTCAGATGTTGAAGGAGTGGTCCCTAATATAACCGTGTTCAGATATGGGGCTCCTGGGAACGGATGAAATAATGAGGGCTCTGATTTCTCCGGTGGATTAATCCATTAGTGGGTTTATAGTTGATGGCATTATGGGGAGGTGGTGGAAACATTAGTAGGTGGAGCCTAATTGGAGGAAGTAGGTCATATAGGTCCTGCCCTTGGAAGGATTTTTCTTGTTCCCAGTTCTCTCCTTTCCTCTCCTCTCCATCTCTATCTCTATCTTTCTCTCTCTCTCCTTCCCAGCTCCCACGAGGTGAATAGTTTTCCCTTCCACCGTAATGTTCTGTCTCACCACAGGCCTATAGCAGTGGAGCCAGCCAGCCATGGACTGAAACCTCTGAAATTGGGAGCCAAAGATACATCTTCCTGTTTGAGATTATTTTTCTAAGGCATTTGTCACAGTGATGGAGAGCTAACACACCAAACCATCATCAAAATGTCACAGGAGTAAAATTACTGTTGAGGCAAGTCATCCCATACTTGGGTTTGTTTTTGTCTGCTACTCTATTCTAACTAATACATTGGGGATAGTATAACACTACCCTGATACTATTATCATAGCATGTGAAATGCTTAGTATAGCTGCAGGTGGCACGTTTGAGCTGTGAGTGTCATGAGTTTAGTTATCAGCTCTCCTAGCAGCATCTTCCTATAGGCTACAGGATTTGAGTGGGTCCTTGGTCCAGGTTTGGACTCCTGCAATCCTAGAGACAGGGAGAGGACTCCGTCCTCTGCAAGGCAATTACAATGTGTAGGACCAAGAGAGGACCATAAACTGTTTGAAAACTCTGCAGCCCCACTTCCTGCAAGTGTGGATTTGTTCCAGTTGTTTTATTTGTATTCCAATCAAATATTCAGGGAACATTTCCTCATTATGTTGTGGAAAGTCTTAATGATGGAGACCACTGGTTAATTCTCGAGAGATTAGGGGAAGCAGCATACTGATTTAGTGCTAACCTCATTAGACAGGGACTGCGGAAGAGAGGATTAACAGCAGGATGAGCTGCACCATTAAATATCAAATTGTTATCCAATTAGGTGTTCTCAGAATGAACAGTGTATTATTTTCAGATATCAGATAGCAAATCTCAAGTAGTCACAGCATCTTCCTAATTCCAAGATGTTTGATTAACCTTGATTGTACCGGTTCATAATTTAAATTCTGCATGAAGCTGGAAATACCCATCCTGAACTTGAACTGTTAGTAACACAGGCTTTTGCAGGTACACCTGTGAAGGCGTTGGTAGGCAGTACATGGGTGTTCTACCACTCTCACTGAGGTGGGCTGGGAGCAGAACCTAGAGAAGGGAAAACTATTGACCAGAGATCTCTGAAGAAATCATCTGATCGAATAGAAGGAGGTTTGACAAAGCTCCTTCTCATTCATTCACTCATTCTTGCACACATTCATTCGTTCACTCATTCATTCTACAAATTAGAGTTAATACATGTGAAAGGGGGAATGGGACCCGTAGGAATGAATGTGTTTTAGGTATTCAGGGCAATAATGCAGAAGCTTAGACCTGAAAAGAACATAGTGTATTCAGGAAACTGTAAGTCAGGCTTGTTAATTAAAACAATGACAGGAATATATGACCTACAAAAAATGGAATAACATTGTTAAAAAATGTAAGCCTCCAGACCTGTAGACAAGAGAATATTTAACAGTGTTATCTGCATACATCACAGAGTCTTGTTGCCCAGGAAAATGGGAAAGATGTTTTCAGGCTTAACTCAACCAATCCCTAACACAAATGAAACAGAACAAAGAAGTATAAATAAGAGACCTTCTCAAAACTTGGAGCAGTCCAGATCAGAACGCTCTCAGACGACAGGGTGGTGCTGTGGAGAGTTCAGATCTGCGGAGCTGGAGCCACAGAACTCACACCAGACGTGCATTTCTTTGAAATCAATCAAAAGAGCAAGCACAAATACATTATACACCAGTGAGAATTTTTATGAGGGGAGGGGAGTAGAATTAAAGGTGGTAGACAAGGGAAAGCAACAGTAAAATAAAAATATTAAAAATAAATAAAAAGTGAGCTGTGCCATGGATGGCAATGATCCCATGCCGTGAATTTAGGAGTACAGTCAACTGGAGTCTGTGAACCTGGGGTCCAAACATATGAAATACAAACAATAGTAGTGATAATAAAGCAAAATAAAAAAATTACCCAGAAAGCAAAAGAAGAAAATTTCACTGTAGCAACACCTAACTGAATTCATTTATGGTAGAATTAAAAGCTAACGTCAAGCCTTCATGGTGGCATATGCCTGCAACCTCAGTACTTGAGAGGCTGAGATAGGAGGATTATAGATTTGCAGCCAGCCTCAGCAATGTAGCAAGAACCTCTTTCAAAAGAAAACAAAAATAAAAAATAAAAATGGCTAGGGATATAGCATGGAAGTAGAATGCTCCTGAGTTCTATCCTCAGTAACACAAAAATAATAATTTTAAAAAAGCTAATGCTAGAACAAGGCTCTGTAGTATCATCAGTTTTCCTTTTATGCATTTTTATTCAAAGTTAATTCATTTTGAAGACACAGAACATTATAATCCTACTACATAGGTCTAGTCACTCCTAGTTAATCTTCTCATTGTCTGAGGGCTTGAAATTAAACTCTGGGAATTTTGTGGGTTTTAAAAATCTGATTTTTAATATAAACTAAGTCAATCTGATAGAATTAAAATATTAGGGCCAATTATCATGTGAGACCTTGGCTAAGTTATTTAGCTTCTTTATTTCTTATTTTTAAAATGGAAGTAATTACAGTTCCAACATCATCAACTGTTATGAGAAATAAGTGAGGTAAAAATGGAAAGCATTTAAAATAATGCCGAGTAAATGGAAAACACTTAAAAAGCAGATAAAATGTTAAATTTACTCTTATTTTAGTTATTGTTATTATTTATTACTTATTATTTTATTTATTATTATTTTGATAATTTGAAAAGTTTTGAAGACCAGAATGAAAGTCATCAACTTATACCTACCATCCCCAAAGGGTTAATACCTATCTCAGTATACCTCAGGTTATCTTTAAAGCAGTATTTTCCAAGTTGAGTACATGGAATATCAACTTCCAAATACTTTCTGGAAAATAAAAGACTACTGAGTAGTTAAATTGGGGAAGTGCTAAGCTGTCGCGTGCTTGAGTCCGTCCAGCGGAGAAAAACACACGACATCCGACATCCAGGTTCCTTCTGCGAGAAGCTTTACTCAGGATTGCTTATCTTCATGCGGGTTAATGGCGGCGGCGGCCCAAACCCAGAACAGAGGCTTATATGTCTGCTTCTGGCCAATCAGGACTTGACTCGTATCTGAGCTCCAATTGGTCAGGAAAGCTAGCCTGCACATAAGCTGACATTGCTGTTTTACCACAACGCCTTATTAGGAGTTGTTTACTGCACTGAGGTACTTTACTGCACTGAGGTACTTTACTGC
>PVLC010011346.1:0-47396 GCA_004027655.1 Graphiurus murinus
GGTACTGTGGATTGAACTCAGAGGCATTCTATCTCCGAGCTATACCCCCAGCCCTATTTTTTATTCTTTATTTTGAAACCGAGTCTCACTAAGTTGCGGAGTGCCTCACTAGGTAGCTGAGGCTGGCCGCGAACCCGGATCCTCCTGTCTCAGCCTCCCGAATGCTGGGATTACAAGCGTGCGCCACCACGCCCGGCTCATATTTTAGTATTTTTAATGTGGTTTTATTGGTGCATTATTGTCTCAATTTATAATGTAAATCATGTTGACAATAACATACATTCACACACCATATTCTTTCTTAGTATTCTAGTAACACTTTTAAGACCTTGCATAGTATGCATGTAATCAAATGCAGAAATAATTTTTTTTCTATATACTTTTATTGGTGAATTTTAGTTTCACATAACAATGTAGTTCAGAGTGATAGTGACATGCATTCACACAGCACTTGGTGCGAGATAAATTTTTTGGCCATTGTAGAATAGGCAGGCAATCTATCTCTATCAGAAAATTAATATGGTCTAAACCTTAAAACTATACATGTAATCTTGAATTAAAACACAGTTTGGATTTAATTTTTGACCCCAGAAAAATAAATTAATTATAAGTTTGTGATATTAGTATGGGCTAAATAATTTAGTAAGTAATTTAAATTAAATATTTAGAAAACTAATATATGAGGAAATGTTCAACATCATTAGCAATTAGAGAGATGCAAATCAAAACTATCTTGAGATTTCATCTAATCCCAATTAGAATGGCAATTATCAAAAACACAAACAACAACAAATGCTGGTGAGGGCGTGGGGAAGCGGGAACCCTAATACATTGTTGGTGGGATTACAGATTAGTGCAACCACTTTGGAAATCAGTATGGAGTATTCTCAGATGAATGGGAATGAACCTACCATATGATCCAGCAATACCACTTCTGGGTATCTATCCAAAAGAATGGAAACCAAACTATCAGACCAATGCATGTCTATCTATGTTTATAGCCGCACAATTCACAATTGCCAAACTATGGAAGCAGCCAAGATGTCCATCAACAAATGAATGGATTACAAAACTATGGGATATGTACACAATGGAATTTTACTCAGACATAAAGAAGAACAAAATCATGTTATTTGCATGGAAATGGATGGAACTGGAAAACATTATGTTAAGTGAGATTAGTCAGTCACAAAAAGTACAAAAATCATATGCTCTCCCTAATATGCAGAAGCTAGGGAGGAAGTGGGATATAAGAAGGACTCCAGATAAAGAAGGAGAAACCTTAGATGAGCAAAGAAGGTAACTTAACTGAAGGTGATGAGGTAGAAGGGAAACACCCTAATGTATGTGATGTACTTTCACAAACATATCAAAGTCAATCATTAAACTGAACTTGAGAAGAAGGGAGGTGGAGGGAGTGGGGTAGAAATTGGGGTAGGGTTAAATGAGAGATGTGTGCATGTATGCCTTTACCAGCTTGTACCTAACAAAGATGTATGATTACTATGCCCCAATTTTAAAAAAAATAAGAAAACTTAAAGAATCCTAGAAATCCTCTCACAGAAGGTACATATCAACCAGAAATTTGATTAAATTACATGAATTACATGGGCAGGTATATGAGAACCATATTTCATTCATGGTAAAATAATGTAATTGATCTAATTGAGATGGATAATTCCTTCTTTATTTAAGTGCTCCTTAAAGTAAGTCATGAAGGCTTAAGTGGCTTGTGGTATATTAGTTAACTGTCTAAGCTAAGAAACAGTGTTTGCATAATATTTTTCTTTTTAAAAATGTATTGAACTTTAACTTGAACATCTCATTTGTATTTTTAGCAAATAATGCATACACATTACACAACAGATAAATGTCACTTCCTGTTTTTATCCCTAAAATTAGTCCACTATTCTCAAGGCCATCACCCCTGTGTCCTAGGAAAATGGTTGGACTTGGGGAACATTATGTTAAGTGAGATTAGCCAGTCACAGAAAGTGGAGGATCATATGTTATCTCTTATATGTGGAAGCTAGGGAATAATCAGAATACCAGAGGGATTCCAGATAATGGAAGAGAAACTGGAGTGGAGCCAGAGAGGTGGTCAAGGGGAAGGTGTGTGGGGTGAGAGAATCAATGAAGGAAACACTTCCATCGACATTCTGTACGTAGGTGAGAATACCAATGTCAATCTTAGTACCCTGTATGGGGAAGGGGGAAGTGGGGAGGGAGGCAGGGGAAGCGTAACAAGTGCTGTGTGCATGTATGTCATCATCACTGTGAACCACATTATGATGTAAGATCATAATGCACCAGTAAAAGTATAAAAGAGGGAAAACAAGTTTTATCTCTTTTTTCTGTTAATTCTGGATTTATTATCATATTTCCAAATAACATCCTTCTATTGACTAGTCTTCTTATATACATTAATTGATGCAATGTAATTACACATCATAATGAGATTCAATGTGATACAAACATACATGCACATATCACTTGATGTATTTCTGACTGGTCTTAATTTGTGCAGTATCTCCTATTTTCTGTTACGTATGATGAGGGTGTTATATTATGATCGCCCTAACACAAAATAACATACACACTAAAACAAATACACATTATACTGTCCTCATTCTCTGATTACTATATTACAATTTGGCCAAAAAATAGGATATGCACATATTATTAAGAGATCTGATTAAATTCAAACTCTGTACTAATGTAAGGTAACCACACTTGCTACTAAACACACGGACAAACTTTGCCTTCAAGCTGTGTTCCACTGTAGAATTTTCTGTCCTTGGGGATTTTATTTTCAGGGGACCATTGACAATCTAATTAGATAATTTTACAGTTGCAGTCTACAGGTATAAATGTATTTAATTATCGGAATGGTCTTAAAAACAAATAGGACAGATAGAAAAATCAAAGAGACAGAAGGTAAAATGTGGATGTGCTCACAAAGGCAGCTTGTAGAGGGGACAGGCCACTGAGGGTTTATTTTTAGGAGATTTTTCTTCTTTTGTTTGCTTTTATTGGTGCATTGGAATTATACATTATAGTGAGGTTCAAAGTCATAGAAAGAATCATGCATATAGGTCTTGCTGTGTTTCCCCTCTTCCTACCATCATCCTCCCACTAAACCAGCTCTCTTTTTTTATCTTATTTATTTATTTATTTATTTATTTATTTATTTATTTATTTATTTATTTGCTGCAGTAGTGGAGATTGAACCCAGGGGCATATGAACTATAAACTACAACCTCCACCCCTTTTTAAAATTTTTTTTATTTTGAAATAGAGACTTGCTAAATTGCTGAGGCTGTCCTCGAACCTCCGAACCTCCTGCCTTGACCTCCTAAGTATTGGGATTACAGGCATGCATCACCATGCCTGACTCTAGCTCTCTTTTTTTTAAAATAGTAAATGATGACAGGTCTGCAGGGTTCAGTTGAGGTTCTCTGACCTTCATGTTCCTTTCTCTTTCATTAGTTCATAACTGAGGAATGCCCATAAGTGACAAATAAGGTTTGCATTGTCCTTTTTATGGATCACAAATCACTGGGTAGAGTTCTCTGGAGGTTTTGTTTATATAAACTATTAAGAAGTATTTCTTCTTTTGATTAATTTTTGATCCTTATCAATTTGGGAAACAGTTGTCCATGAGCTTGCAGGGGCACTTTGAGGATCTGTGTATACTTAGAAAGAACAGGACTGAGAGGAAGTATAATTCAACTGAATTTGTATCTGATAAGATTACTTTTTTTCCTCAAGACTCCATCTCTAGTTGCCTCATCCCTTCCTTTTATTTTGCTGGATCCTGGATTCTAAATTCCTTTCTCTTTCTCAAATCAAAAATTGGTTGATTTATTTGTTATTCAGAAAATACCATACATCTTTAATTGGGAATAGTGCTAAATATTCTCTTTCATATATTCAATTGGCATTTGTATTTTTCTTTATAAGTGTATACTTATGTATTTCAGCTATTTTTAAATTTTAAGTAATATATTCCTACCAATTCATAAAAATATTTGGTAATGTTTTAAATTTTAACTTTGCTCTAATACCTTAGTTCACAAACATACAGATATAACCCATACAATTCTCTGGAGCAGAAATAAGCCTTTCAGGTGTCTGATGTTTGCCTCTTTGGTCCTTTTTCTATGGAATTATGCCTGAATACATACACATATAATATTTATCTTTCTCTCACATAAGTGAAATTACACAATTGTCTGCATTATTCTTTCCAAATATACTTTGGAGAATGACATCCTTATATAATATAGGTACTTCAAAATGTGGTGCTTCTCTTGGTTTCTTTAGGTTTTATACTACATCTGTTCACAATGTCATAAAGTTTTCTACTTTGCGTCTTTGGGTCCTAAGTTCCTAGCTAGCTTAAATTTGGCTGCTCTTTTGGCAGAAATGACTATTTTCCATTTTTCTCATTGGTTATTGTTGTTGCTTTGACCTCTTAATCTAATTGATTTACAAGTATTCTTTAAATATAAGGTTTAAAATACTGTCTCAGGAATATTGCAAAAGCAAAGCTTAAGGATACAGGTACATGAACTTTTATAGTGAACCTACCCATATAACCAGAACATAAGATAGAAGTGCTGGAATTGGGGAAGTGACTTTAATTGCACCCCCCTCCCCATACCTACTTTCTTCAAAATAAGTGTCATTCAAAGTTCTTAATCCCTGAATTATTTATACCAGTGTTTCAATGTTTTTTTTTAATTTTTTAAAATTTATTTTATAATTTGAAATAGCTTTAGTCTTGACAGGTAAGTTCCAGAGACAGTACATACAATTTCCATTTACCATTAACCCTGATGTTAATGTACTATGTAATCTTGGAGCCCTTTTCAAACCAAAGAAATTGGCATTAATCAAATTATAATTTTTAAGATCTTCTCTGGAAGCAAATATTAGACTCACATTGTTAGCCCATGTTTGAGAAGAAACTGGTATTTTGTCTTTACTAATTGTGCACTGCATAAAAACATCTTTTAAAATATCCTTCATTCAAAAATAGTTTTTAATTCATTTTTTATGGATTCATTGTAATTATACATCATAGATTCATAATGATACATGTACATTGTGTTCATACACACACACACAAGTCACTTGGTCTCTTTCCCTTCCCACACCTCCCACCCTATATATGATAGTGAGACTCACAATGATACATTTATGTATACATCTAGCATTATTTGGATTATTTGATCTTTTTTCTTCTTAATAAAGTCTCTGTCTCCTGCTCTCCCTTGAAGAAACAAACCTTCAGTGCGATGGCCTCCCTTTGTTCCTAGATGGCATTCTTTTTATTTATTTATTTATTTTTTATTGCAGTAATTCGTGCATTGTAGCATACATCTTTGTTAAGTACAAATTGTTAACAACATATTTGCACACAATTCTCATTTGACCCCTTCCCTAATTCCCACCCCACTCCCTCGCCCTCCCTCCCCCTCAGGTTCAGTTCAGTGAGTGACCTTGATATGATTGTGTAACTACATCATGTGCCTCAGGGTGTCCCTCTGCCCCATGCATCCCCTACAATTAAATCAACTTCTTTGCTTATTGAGGATCTCTCCTTTTCATCTGGAGACCCTCCTATGCCTCATCTTCTCCCTAGCATCCGCATATTAGGGAGAACATATGCTTCTTCTATTCTCTTTTCAGGGAGTTTTTATTGTATTCCATATGTTTTATATTCTTCTAGATCATCTCAGGGTGTGTGCGATTCTGTGTTAAAATTGGTATTAATCTGTCTTCCAGTTTTCTAATGACTAATGATAGTTAATCACTTATCTCTGAAGTTCTTAATAGTTGTTGTTATTGTATTTTGTATTAGAAGTATTATTTTGATCTTTTTAAAATAGATTCCAGTTTTCTCTTAACATTTTGCATCTTTTTATCTATTGTGTTGAATTTTCTTGAGTATATTATTCATAACAAATATGAAATCCTAATCAGACAGCTTCAAAATTTTGATCATCTGTAGTTCTGCTTCTAATATCTGTTTTGATGATGAAGTCTTGTCATTTGGCAGTGTCTTTTTAAACTTGGTATTGAGCATTGTCAACCAAAATTGTGTGCTGATTGTTACCTTCTTACAGAGAGAGATTATTCTTCCCGTTGATAGGCAGATAAAATAGAGGTTAATCATTTTAATCTAGTCAGAGGCTAAACTGGCATGAGGCAGGGTTTTAGGAAAGTTTGTCTCAGCTCAATTTACTTGGGTTTTGCTTTTTATCCTAGGTTCAGAGCTTTCATACTGAAATCCTAAGACAATCCCCAGAGATTTGTCTCCTGAATTTGAATCTGTATCTCTTGATTATTATAAGTTTCTTGTAACTGTTGTGAATATATATGCTATTGAATCATGAGACATATTTTTAAAAACAATTTAGTAAATTCCTTACACACTAATAATGGCAATAAGATTTTAGTGTATAAAATATCCTTCAACTAGTAAATGGTTAAATGAATTGTGCTACATTCATATCATGGGATACTATTCATTCATAAAAAAAATATGAAATATTTATATATGCAACAAATTGGGTTAATCTTATTGGCATTTCACTGAGCAAAGAAAATGAAATACAAAAGGTTATTTATTGCCTGATATCACTTACATAACTTTTTTTTTTTTTTTTTTGCGGCACTAGGGATTGAACTCAGGGGTATTCTCCGAGCTACACCCCCAGCCCTATTTTTTATTCTTTATTTTGAAACCGGGTCTCACTAAGTTGTGGAGTGCCTCACTAGATAGCTGAGGCTGGCCTCGAACCCGGATCCTCCGGTCTCAGCCTCCTGAATGCTGGGATTACAAGTGTGCGCCACCACGCCCGGCTCTTACATAACATTTTTAAATGAAAATCTTTTAGAAATTAAGAGAGAACAATGGTTGCCCATGAGTTGGCAATAAAGTAGAGGGGAGCAGTAGGGAATTGGGTGCAGTGACAAAAGGATGACAGTAGAGACCCTTGTGGTGAAGGAACTATACAGCATCATGACAGTGGTGGTAAATACAAACCTGTGCAGATGATAAATTTGTACAGAGCTATTCATTCACAGACACATACACATTGAATAACCTGAAATTAGGAAACTGAGTAGTACTGGTTTATTATATACATGTCAGTCTCCTGTGTGTAATGCTGCACTAAACTTTGAAAAATGTTACTATTGGAGTAACTGGGTAAAGGATACACCAGAGTTCTGTGTAGTTGTTCTTGTGTCTACATGTTCATCTATTATGTCATTATACTTTTAATTTAAAATTAAATAGGAATTCTTTAATTTTCACCTTTTGAATAAGTCAGACAAATCCCTCAAGTGGGAGAGATCAAGGGAGGTGTCTGCAGTGGAGATTGGGTGGGAGCGGTGGTGCAGAGCCAAGTGTTACAGCTTGATCAGAGTGCAAAGTTGGCCCTTGACAAATGGTTTGAAATAAGGGGGGTTCAGAGAGTGACCAGGATGAAGAGGGCTCCTGCACATCAAGTAGCTGCTGCAGTGTGAGGAGTGTGTTCATGTGCAGGGCCGGCTTGGTATCTGCTGCTGGAACACAGGCAGGGTAAGGAGGTTGTCTATGTTGGGAAGAGCCCATCATGATGAATCAAAGACCAAAAAGAGGTGCACAACAATGGTTACATGTTTTGAATTCAACAAATAAACATAAGGATAATTGCAATCATAAAAATAAGTTACAGGTATGAAAAAGGAAATGTAAAAAAATGGAGCAAAAGACCCTAAATTATGCCCAAAGGAATGGGATTGGAACTGAAGTTATCACTGAAAACTTGCAACTTTCAATGTGTGTTTCAATAGAGATATAAATACAGATGAAAATGATTCTGTCAGGAATAGGAAGCAGTGACACTTGAATATTAATGAGCATACACAGTATCCAGACATTAGCTTCTAAATATCTTTCATCATTAAAAGAAACTAGAGCTCTGGGTAAATATCTGATTCCACAAAGGGAAGCTATAAGAAGTGATTGGGACACCTTTCATGCCAGAAAGTTAAGAATATGCTTCATGAATAACTGAGATATTTCAAAAGCACCCAGGAACCACTTTAACCTCCTACTGGACAAATCAGTCAATATATCTATCAAAATAATGATAGTATTGAAGTACTGTCTATTGGATAAAAGAGTAATCCATGAGTTCACACACATATAAGTAAATAAACACATTGGAAGTTTTCTGAGAAATAGAACATTAACATAAAGTAACCCCCAAAACATATTTATTAATTACAAAGTACCAAAGCTTAACTTTTGTAGTAGAGAATTCTGGCAGATATCAGTTGATCCTAGTGGAAATTATCAGTAATGGGGCAAATTTTACTCTTCTGTTACCAGAAAAGAAGATATAATGAGAACACTGCATCCCACTGTGGAATTTCTGCCAAATATATGGAATCCGAGTTTCATCATAAGGTAACCCATGATTAGAACCCAAATTGAGGCTATTTTAAAAAAATATGACCTAGAATCTCCAAGATTTTAATGTATGTAAATTTAAGGAGAGACTGAGGAACTGTTAACAGATGATAGAGAACAAAAGACATGCCAATAAAATTAGTGACTCTAAACTATAAAGAAATCAACATAAATGAATTATTGGACAATTATTAAAACTTGATTGGAATATGAGGACTTGACAGTACAAAAGTTAACTTCCTAAGATTTGTTTACTCGGGTTATAGAGAAGGATATTCGTTTTTTGTGAAAAATATGCAATAAAAACTGGGGGATGATTGTGTATAACATCATTAACACATAGTTGTTCAGAAGAAATTATTCTTTTTACTGAAATTAAAACTTTTATGTGGATTTTTCAATGGCTTCAAAAATTATATAGTGAAATACTAATTTCCTTTAACAAAAATCACAAGTGAGATCCCTGCTGTGTGGTCTTGAGTTTGAGAGAGGGAATGCATGTTTAAGGAATGTTTAGTACAGATTGATCTATTCACCTGAAACATGACTGATTTATGTGAAAAGTCAAAAAGTTTATACATCCACCATGCTTGCTCTGTAGGACACTGATGTATGGAAGGAAACTCCAGCCTGGCTGGATGCTTTGGTAAGTGGATTAGAGTTAGAACAATGATGATAGCCAGAGCCTTGATTGATTCGCCCTGGCCCTACTGCCACCAGGACAGGAGACAGACCACCAAAATATTTACTCAAAACAGGAAGTCAACAGAGGCAATTCATGCAAATGCTAATACTGGAAAATAGGTTAGACTAATGGATATTTGACATTATAATATCTTACCCTTTCTAGATTGATCATCTTTTCATTGTAGAGTTGTATATATAGTAAACAATATAAACATTTGTTCTAATATATTATAAACATTTCTATTATAATGGTAACTTACAATTTAATTTTAGCATATGAATGTTTGCATTTTCTCAACATGTAGAAGAAGCAGACAAGATGTGTCAACTACTCAAACAGAAAACAGAATTGTACATTTTAATTTTCCTTCTCCTGAAAATTTCTTGACAGAAAATTAATATCTTTTCTTGCTCTCCTGAAGATATTAATCATTGCTTTTATAAATCTCCTGTGTGTCCCACTAATCTGTTTCTTTCGATGTTATTATGATGAATGATGTATTTTACCTTATTCCTAACACTGTAATTTTTGCTTTGTGTTTACTCACTCTTTTGTGATGAAATAATCACTCTTTCTTTCCAGATTCTTCATCAAAAATGATTGAGCCAGCTAAAATCAATGTTGATGTTTTTTCTCATTACTGATTCTGTGTTCATATACAGTATTCATATTCCTGAACACTTTCTCATTTTGCAAGTAGGTTTTTTTTGGTTTTGTTCTCTTTTTTGATTTTTATTCACCATAACAGAAAGGGCTTCTCACTACAAAAAGCAGTATTTTAAATTTTTTATTTAAAATATTTAATATCTAATATAATATTTTACATAACTAATACTTAAAAATATTTAAAAATTTTAAAAGTAAATAAAAATATAAAGAATGTCCTAAGATATGCTCACTTTGCTCCCTAATTCCATTACTATCTTAGCTATGTAAAAATGCCAAATCCAAAATAATTTTATTTCAGAAATTTGAATATTTTCTCTAATTTCTTCTATAAGTTCTTCTGATTTTCTAAATATTGCTGCTAAGAGGTCTACTGCCAATGTGATTTTTCTTCTTTTCTAAATTTTAATATTTTCCCTTTTGTATATTAAAATTTTCTCTTTAACTTTGAAATTCTAAATTATCACCAAGCTTTTCTCAATGTTAAGTCATTTTATTCATCTTCCTCAGATGTGAGTATAACTCTTTAACCCAAAACATGTTTTTTCAACTGATGGAGAAGTTTTCTTCCACTTCTTGATAGTTTCATTTTCTCTATGCTATTTTTTAATAATGTGCTTCTATTTATGCATTATCATCTCACATCATCATAATGTAAATCATTTGACAGTGACATAAATGTACACAGAACTCGGTCCCCCCCCCTTCCCATTTCCCCCCTTTCCAATACAGAATACTGAGATAGATGGTATATTCACATATGCATACACAGTTAATGGTAATATTTCCATTGATGAACCTGAGTCTTCCTTCTCCCCTTCCCTTAAACCACCTCCTTGGTTCCACAGGAGTTTCTTCTCCATTCTCTAGAGTTCCTCTGGTATCCCAATTTCTCCCTACCTTGTGCATGTTAGAGAAAACATAGGACCCTTCACTTTCTGTGACTGGCTAATCTCACTTAACATAATGTTCTCCAGATCCTTCCATTGTCATGTAAATGACATAATTTTGTTCTCTTTTTTTTTTTCAATGTACCATTTTCCATTTCACCATTTTTTAATTTCAATGTGCTTTTTTTGGTACATTATCATCTCACATCATAATGTTCATCATGTTGACCTTGATATACATGCACACAATACTTGGTGCCCTCCCCCGCCTCCCCATTTCTTGCTTCAACAGGGCTTTCCTCACGTCACAGTTGTGGCCATTCACAGTGTGTTATTTCGGAATGACAATCTTATCCACGGAATCATGGTCATCAAAAGTTACAAAAGCAAAACCCTCTTTTTTCCACTGCCTCAATCAGTCATTATTTCAATAACTTCCATTTTCCCATATTGTTCAAAATAATCTCGTAAATGATGTTCTTCGGTGTCTTCTTTAATGCCACAGTCAAGTGGGCCCAGGTCTTTGAGAATGTTCTCTTGAGACTGCTCTCTTTGGTTCCACAACTCTTCCATCCACTTCATGTGGTCTTGCATTCATGGCTGCATCCACCTCCTCCACAGTGGCGTAAGTGACAAACCCAAAGCCCGTGGAGCGCTTGGTGTTTGGATCTCTCATTACCACTCAGTCCGTGAGTGTTCCCCATTGCTCATAATGGCTTCTCAGACTCTCATCAGTTGTTTCAAAGGTCAGCCCCCCGATGAAGAGCTTCCACAGCTGATTGGGTTCTTTAGGAGACTCTGACTTAGACATGATGGCAGTAGGAAGGGTCTTCAAGGATGCTTCCTCAACCTGTATTACATTTCAGTGTATAAGCTAACCATATTTCATTACATTGCTACTCTGTCAATGGCATTTAGGTTACTTCTATTATTTTATAAACAGTGCTGCAATCATTAACTGTGCATATATCTTGTTTTTTTTATTTGGAGGTCTAGCTTCAGAAATTTTTAGAAATGGGATTGGAGGACCAAAACAATGAAGTAGATGTAGTTTTGTTAGGTATTTCCAAGTTGAAGCAGGATTGTCATTTTTTCTCCCAGAATTCTATGAAAAGATTTGCTTCTTTACATATTTGACTGTAGAATATGGTTATGTATTGTTTTAGTCAGGGTTCACTAGAGTAAGATCACTCACTTAAAAAAATTTATGGTAAAAGGGGATCTATCAAATCAGCATACAGTCCAGAGCAATGTAGTCCCACATTTCCAATAGCATGTGGAGAACGATAGGAACCAGAAGCCGGTTGAGTGGTCCAAGAGCTGGAGTCTCAGGATTGGATGACCCAGTCCCAGTCTAAAATGGAAAGGCAGGAAACTCTCTAGAGAAGTGATGGTGAAGGTTCAGTCTGAAGAGCTGAAAGCAGATATCTCAGATGAGAGCAGATATGCTTTCTTCAGAAAGAAGCAGGCATGCATTCATGCTGCTTTCTCCTTTTTTTAATCTAAGTCCTACACCCATCAGAACCCTGCTGCCTGCATTCAGGACAGGACTTCTATTTCAGTCTGCCATTACATAAACCAACCACCACATCAACACACCCAAAGTCACATATAATCTTAGGTATTTCAAGATCCAGTCAAGTTGACCATCTAGACTAAGCCATCACACATACATTTAAAAAACTTGTTAATCTGATACATGAGATATCATATCAGTATTTTGTATTTAACTATATATAAGAAAGTATGAAAGTGTTTTCAATGTTCAAGAGAGAGTTTTGTACTTTTATGAGAAATTTTCCTATCATGTTTTTCTCTTTTTATTTGGCATTTGGGTCTCTGTTTCCAAATTTTAATACTATTTTTAATTATTAAAAATTGTATTTTAACATTAGTCATTTGTAAAATATGTTATCCCAGGTTTTCAATTCTCTTTTACTTTTATCATGGATATTTTGGTATTATGATACTCTTAAAATGAAGGTAGCTTTATTAGTTCTTTTCATTCTTATGTGTCTAATTTTTCTTGCCTAATTGCATTGTCTAGGACCTCTAATGCATTGCTGAAGAGCATCAACAATAGTACACACCCTTGCCTGGTTTCTGATGATTATATAACTAGATCTAGTGTTTTTCCATTAAGTAAGATACAGGGTTTATGGTGAATATGTAGTTTATCAGATTTAAAGGCAAACAATTTTTCACTGAGTTTCCCAAACGCTAGTGATAATGATGATTAAAATGATTTGAGGAAAATTTATTGATTGATTTTTTTCATTTAATTCTATTGTGACCAGAAAATATATTCTGTGTGATGTTAATGCATTGACAACTATCAGGATATATTTGATAGACTTTATGGTGCATAATGGTAAGTGTGCACTTGAAAAGAATGTCATTTCTCCATTTGTTATATCCAGTGTTTTACAAATATTGTTCAAGTTTTCTTTATTCTTACTAATAATTTTGTCTGTGCATGCAGTATTGAGATAGGAGTGTTTCTATTTCATATTACAAGGGTGATTTTTTTCTCTATCTCCTTTCAGTTTAACAGTTTGCTTAGTGTAAACTTCACTTAAGATTCTTAAGATTTAGGAGTTTTTATGTCCATTATTGAATTGATTTTTACGTTTAAAAATTATTCTTTTTTTCCTGACAATATTCTTGTTCTGCTACTTATTTTGTCTTGTGTTAATATAGGCATTTCATCATTCTCTTGATTTGCGTTGGTATTTTTTAATACTCATTTACTTTTAATGTTCATCCATTTACATTGTTATATGAATAACATGAAACAATGTGTTGCTTTTTTATGCAGTCTGACATCTGCCTTTTAAATAAGGAGTTTGGACCATTGATATTTAATGCGGTTATTGATACCATTGTGTTTAATCCCACCACATTGTTATTTAATAGTTTTCTGATCTACCTTTGCTTTTTTATTTTTTTCTGTCAAATTCTATAATTTCTATTTTCACAATATATTCATTGTATCGTCACTGCCAGTATCCTACAAACAAGTAGTGCTGTTTTTTTTCATGTAATCTTTTAAATCCTCCCAACATGTGTCTCTTGCATATAAAAGATGTGTCCTTTAAACAGCCGTGCATCTCATCACAGGCCTCACTCAGCACCATCACAACCAGATTGGAAGCCATTATTTAGTTCAAAAAGCCACCCATGTTCTTCTTGCCCCTGGATATCTCTACAACCTCATTTTCTATAAATATTCTTGATCATTCTGCTTCAACCATACTCTTCCATCCTTTTCACCAAACACTACAAAAATGTAAATCATTTATTTCAAGTTTTCATCCGTAATTCCTTCTGCCTTTCCACAGATGTTTTTCCTTGCTTATTCTATTATTTTGTTTATATATTTTCTGAGGTGTCTTTTCTTCAAGAAAACTTTCCCTGTTTATGCTGTCCAAGCCACTTTACCCTAATTTACATTTCTTCTGCCATTCAGTGTATCTCAAAATGACCTCACGTTATGCGCTTATTATCCCTCTCCTTTACTAGAAAATTCACTTCTGATGGACCTGAATTTCATTTGTTTAATTTATTAGAATGTCCCCGGAACTAGATGAGTGTGTATCTTAAAGTTAATGCTTAAAATATATTCATTAAATGAATAAATAAGTAAATGTAGGCTTTCTTTTTTTTTTTTTTTTTTTTTTTTTTTTTGCGGTACTGGGAATGGAACTCAGGGGCATTCTACCTCCGAGCTATACTCCCAGCCCTATTTTTTATTCTTTTATTTTGAAACCGAGTCTCACTAAGTTGCAGAGTGCCTCACTAGGTAGCTGAGGCTGGCCTCGAACCCGGATCCTCCGGTCTCAGCCTCCCGAATGCTGGGGTTACAACCGTGAGCCACCACGCCCGGCTAGGCTTTCTTTATGTAACTAGTAGGATGGCTGCTTGCAGGTCTGTAGTCAAATGACTCTAAATCAGTAACTTTAACGTGACCATAATGTCTGTTATTTAACATAATGTCTGTGATTGTTCATTTTTGCATCAGCTCTCCATCCTGTGAACTCATTACTCTAGGTTGCAACTGATACTTCTTGTATCAATTCTTTACCTCCTAACCACAAGAACTGAGCACACATGTTACATTAAGCAGGAAAGTGGAGAATTTCACACAAGAGGCATTTTGCTCCCCTATTAACCACACAAGATCTACTCTCTGTACTTCGTATTTATTTAGTGATTTATTTTTTCTTATACTTTTTATTGAATATTTATACTAGGAGAATACTTTGTCCCCAAATCAGTAAATATATATATATTTTTTTTCTTTTTTTCACTCTCAAAATGGAACCTGTTAAAATATTTTTCTCAGATTCTCAGCTATAAGGCTCTTGCTACAAATTTCAATCACGCATTCACTGATCCAGCAGCTGGGTGTCTGAGTAGTCTCAGCAGGTAAACTGTATCTCAGCACATTTACTTATTTTGTTTAGGGAAGCCTCTCCATAAAATACAAGATTTAAATATCTGTTTTTCTGTTCATTCTGGTTCCTGGCCACCATCTTGTGTGAAGGTTGGTTATATATATATATAGATCCTTTCTACAATCACTTGAATTTCTGTATGATATACCTCTCATTAACATTCAGCCTCTACAGGCAGTTGATTCTATAACCAGTTGATACACAGAGAGGAAAATGTAAGTGAAATGTTCCACATTTGTGTGAGCTCTTCTTTCTTTCAAATGAGAGACAGTCGTAGTGTAATATTAAAGACATGGGCTTGAGACCATATTACCCAGTTGATCATTTACAACCTCTTTGAACATGGTCAATGTAATCAAGCCCTCTGTATCTTAATTTCCTCACCTACAGAAGGAGATCTAGAATAATAATACACCATACAAGGAGAAAGTCATGGAAGAATAACAAACAACCCTTCTTTTTAAACATTTATATTGAGATGATGCCTCATACCAGTTACCATCTAATGTTTTACAAATAAAATAACTTAACCTTAACAATTCTGTGAGGTAGTTATTACTAAGCATTTAAACTAAGTACTTAACATTATTTGCATATTAGAATTATTAGAATATTGGAAAAAAGCAAATATCAGTATTAATACAATAAATGTTTGCAACTCACATTTACTATCCAATGAAAGTGGGCAGAGGGACTCTATCCCATATATTCATGCAAGCTCAAGATGCTCCCTATCTAGAACAGGATTTCTCAATATTAGAACATTGACATTTTAAGCTACATACTTCTTTGTTATTATATTATATTCATATATATGCAGATTGAACTCAGGAGCATTCTATCTCTAATCTACAACCCCAGCCCTTTTTACATTCTATGTTGAAACAGGGTCTCACTAAGTTTGTGAGGCTGGTCTAGAACCTGTAATCCTCTTATTTCAGCCTCCAAAGTATTAGGATTACAGGTGTGAGCCACCATGCCAAGCCACAATATAGGATCTTTATGATCATCCCAAATTTCCACTCAACAGAGTCTAATAGTAGCATATGAGTTTTAACAAATGAAAATTTCTCCAGATGTTAGCAAATGGTCCCAGGAGTGGAGATAAATTTCCCACCCATGTGCCATTTAATTATATCTATTATTTTTTAAGAAAAATTTCTCAATTTGCTTAATATTTCTAATTCTTTCCTCCATGCCTCCTCATTTTATTGCATGTTTTAAAACTTTTCCAAATTGGAAGTTATTTGGCTTGGGCATGCCATACTCTTGGTCTAATCTCTCTTATTTTATGACTTCAGATTTTTATAAATCAATGAAAGGAAACAAAGACAATTCACAATAATCACAGTAGTTTTTTTCTTTAAAAGAAAATCCAAAGCCCTTGATATCAAAAGTCAAAGAAGCTTCCATGGAAAAATAAGAAAATCACCAGGAAAAGGAGTTATGTGCTGAAAGAATTCATAGGCTGCTAACTTGAACCAAATCCAAAAGACACCAAAGTATAAACCAGGATGCTAGTTCCTGTCCTTGCTCCTCCCTCCTTTTTCTGCTGTTCTCCTCCCTTCTCCTCTCCAGGGATTGAACTCAAGGCCAGCCACAATAATCACACACACACACACACACACACACACACACACACACACACACACACACACTGCACTAGAAAATTATAAAGTAGATGAGATGATGATTTTAGCAGATACATCAATTTTTTACACTTCAGACTTATCATTAAAATACCAAGAATATCAATTCTAGTACTTGCCAAAGTTGTCAGTGACTTGGAAACAACACAAGGTTTTGTGGATGTAGATATTCTGTAAGATAGTTGACAAGATACAAAATGGCTAAACTAAAACCTAATTACTGAAAATCTATAAGCAAAGAAGGTAAAGGTAGCAATCTTTAAGAAAGATCTACTATTCTACTATAAGATATATAAGAAATGGATATATTCAGTCTACTTGTAATAAGAAAGAAAAATATTCCAATAAAATATGGATACTGAGAAATGGCATTCCCATTTTAAACAGGAATAAACATGTTTAATGTGCTCTTTTTTTTTTTTCTGGTACTGGGGATTGAACCCAGGGGCATTCTACCTCTGAGCTATACCTCCAGTCCTATTTTTTATTCTTTATTTTGAAACAGGGTCTCACTAAGTTGTGGAGGGCCTAAGTAGCTGAGGCTGGCCGTGAACCCAGATACTTCTGTCTCAGCCTCCCAAGTACTGGGATTACAAGCATGCACCACCATGCTCAGCTTACTGTGCTCTTTTTTAAAGGAAAGACAGTGAAAATTTTAGCAGGAATATTTTCTTCTATTGTGTGATCTGATTGAGCCAAAATAGATTTAATAATCAAAATCATTGGTCCGGGAACTGGAGGAATCCTAGAAGGCAATTGTGCATGCCTTCTTAAGCTATTCATTATAGAATATCAAAAGAGATATATTAATATTTTTCCAACCAAACATATATTATAACCTGGGAATGTTTCCAATTAGCTATCATTAAAACTGAATTAAAAAATACATACATATCTAATATAAAAGTATATAAACGTGAAAGTATAATAAGACAACAAAGTATATAGTATTAATGAAATACTTTGTCAACTTAGAGGAAAATAACCAGTTCCTAGAAATCTAAAGAGCCACAACTCATCCATGATAAAATAACTAACATGAATCATTCCACAGTCTTCAAGAAATTGAATTTGTAGTAAAAATATTTCAAAGCAGAAATTTCCTGGCCCATGAGAAGTAACATGAATTCCACAATAACTCTTCCAGAAAATAGAACATAAACTACTTCCCATCTTTTTACGAGGCTAGTATTGCTTTGAAACCAAAACAGGAAAATATTGTACAAGAAAATTCAATCCTAGATATATATTTTTAAAAGACAAAATAGAGATTATTAGAGAATGTAAGGCTGGTTCTACATTTGAAAATCAATGGATGCACTCTGCCATATTAACAGTAGACAGAAGAAAAAACACATGATTATGTCAATTGATGTAAAAACTTGGCAAATTCTACATATATTCATGCTAAAATTATCAGTGAATTGGAAATATAAAAGTTGTCTCACACTGTATAAAAGAATTTCTGACTAGTATCATACTTATTTGCAAACATTGCATAGTCTATCTCTAATATGGGGAACTGAATGTCATTCTCACCACTTCTGTTCAACATACATTAAGGAAAGGAAAAGAACTAAAAGACATAAGGATCAATAATATATATATATATAACTGATATATCATAGATAATATATATGACATAATGTATAATACACATCATATATCTTGATATATATTGATATAGTTACATATGACATAATATACATATCATATATATATAATATATATATGAAATGTCTCTATTTTAAAGTGGAATAATTGCCTACTGACAAAATCTCCATGAATCCCCAATTGCTTCAAATGAAGAAGTGAGTTTAGCAATGGAAAGACTACACATGAAAGTTAATCAAGTTTCTGTGTATTTGCAATGAAAAATTATAAATAAAATCTAAGAAAAATATAATTTGCAACATTCCTAAAAAGTTATTTAAAGATAATTATTTAGTTATAAATCTGGTGAAAGATGTATAAGATCTATGTAATATAAACTACAATACTTGAAAGAATTTTTTAAAAGACAAGTACACAGAGGGGTAGATCATATTCATGGATTGAAAGACTTTATGTGGCTTATGTCTTTTTTTTACTTTCTCCACCTTCTCTACATGAAAGCATGCATAACGTTCCTCCTGTCAGGAGGATGCAGCAATAAGGTGCCATGTTGAAAGCAAAGAACATCCCTCAAGAGACATATCCTCAAGGCCTTAAACTTGGACATCCCAGCCTTCAGAACAATGAGAAATGAATTTCTGTCACTTATAAATTATTCAGCCATAGTTATTTTATTATAGTGGCAATAAGTGATTAGGAAAAATCTCAAATGCATTTTGCTGAATGAAAGAAGCCAGTATAAAAGGTTACATATAGTATGATTCCATTTGTATGATATTTTTAACTGGATAAAATACAGTAATAAAAAACAGATCAGTGGTTACCAGAAGCTGGGCAGGTTGTGACCATGAAGGATTCTCACAGGGCATTCTTTGAGTGTGTGACACTAGGGATTGAACTAAGGAACATTCTATCTCCAAACTATACTCCCAGCCTCCCCGCCCCCTTTTTTTGAAACATGGTCTCATTAATTTACTGTGTAGCTCTCTAAGTTACTGAAGTTGGCCTCAAATCTGTGATTCTTCTGCTTGAGCCTCCCAAGTACAAGATTTAGGCATACGCCACGAAGTCCAGCTATAAGACAGATTTTTTGAGTAATGGAAAATATTTGACCTAATTGCAGGGGTAGTTACACACATCTAGAAATATGCTAAATCTCATAGAATTATATCACCTATCTCTGTAAAAATAGAATAATCAATTTTAGTGTATTTTACCATGAAAAATGAAATTTTAAAGATGATTCTGTGTTGAGGCCAGTGTGTTACAACAAAGTATCACTGGGCTAACTAGAATTTTTGACACAAGATAGTTGGAATATTCTACTATAAAACTTGAATATGTGAGTCGCAACATAACCTGACATTACTAGATAGAGTCTGACATTACTAGATAGAGACCCATGTGGAAGTCTAGGAGGGATAATAGCATATACAATTTTTGAGGCTTTAAGAATATACTAGAGACAGAGGCTGTCTCTGGGAAAATATCTGCTATTTAAGGCCAACGATGGGGCAGTAGTTGTTAGCTTAGTGTTACTCTGTGCAATAATAAGTAGACCTTAAATTTGTTTGTAGATAATATTGACAAATGTCATGAAGATTAATTTGTTATTCGATTTACATCGATTCACACTTTACCTAAAGCCACCTTCTGGGGATGGGGGTTTACATCTTCAGAGGGACTCTAATATTGATGATTTGAGATCTGGTTTGGAAAATACAATTTTGGTCAGGTTGACCTTTTAGATTTCTTGAACCACATTTCATATTTATATTACATAATAAATACTGACCTTTTTGACAGTGTACAATTGAGCTCATCTAGACTCATCTTATTAAAAAGGATCAGAATTTAACACAGCATGATTTCACTTCCAAATTGCATGCTGCCTGATTGCTAATTGGTCCCAAATGTTAGTCAGCAACTTTTGGAAATTGAAAACTCTATCCCATCTTTAAAAATAAAATGCCTTTAACATTTTAAAGCCCTTACATTAAAATATTTAATTTTAAAAGTTCTGGTTATCAACTCAAGGTTATACAAGTTTCTATTGTCTTTTTTAAATTACCTCATTACTGTTGAAAAAGAATAACCTCATCTAAGGAACCATCATATCTATCTATCTATCTATCTATCTATCTATCTATCTATCTATCATCTATCATATCTATCTCCATTTAGATATGACACTAGAAGGGCTACACAAAGCAGTTCTTAGAGAAAACTAAAACCCAGTTTAATCCAAGTCTGAATTCAAGTGATTTTGCCACACATACTAACTGTCTGCTTGTATCAGATAGGACCCCTCATGAAATCTAGAAATATCAACAAAAATAAAAAAAAGATAAGATGTACTTCAACAATATGAGGAATGATTCAGTGAATAGCAAAGCAGATTTAATACCCATTAAAAATATAATAAAGAAATACTACATACAAAATTACATTTTCAAATATAACTTAGAAAAGAAAAAACATTGTATGAAAATGAAAAGTCAGCCAAGTTGTGACAGTGTAAATAGTTGTATAGCTTTTTTTTTTTTTATTTTGTGGCACTGGGGATTGAATCCAGGGGCATTCTACCTCCGAGCTACACCCCTACTCCTATTTTCTATTCTTTATTTTGAAACAGGGTCTCACTAAGTTGTGGAGAGCCTCACTAAGTAGTTGAGGCTGCCTGCAAACCTGGATCCTCTGGTCTCAGCCTCTTGAGTACTGGGATTACAAGCATGTACCACCATGCCCGGCTCCTATAACTTAAAGAAATTGAATTTTTAGTTAAAAAGCTCTAAAAAAGGAAATCTCCATGCCCAGAAGATTCCATTGGATAATTTTACCAACATTTGGGGAAGAAATTAGCATTTATTTTATACAATCTTTTCTAGAAAATAAAAAAGAGAGAAGATCAACTCATTTTATGAGTCAAGTATTACCCTTACAACAAAATCAAATTTAGCATAACAAACAATATCTCTTATGAACTTATAAACAAAAAGCCTCAACAAAGTTTCAGCAAATTCAATCAAATAATGTATAAAAACAAAAATATACCATAACAACATTGGATCATTTATTCCAGGTATGGAAGGTTGACTTGATGTTCAAAATCAATCATATATTTCACCATTAGAACAGAACAAAGCAAAAATTTTTAAAAAATCATATGATCACATCAGTTGAAGCAAAAAAGATATTTCATAAAGTGTAATCACTATTAAAATGTCATATTATACTAAAATAGAAAGGAACTCAATGGTTAAAACAGAGTACATTCCCCTAAAATCAGGAAGAAGGTAAGAATATCTCCACAGTATTGGCAATTCTATATATTATAGTAGGATAGAAAAAAATGTATGCAGATCAGAAAGGAAGAAACAAATGATCTCTTGGTATATAACATGACAGTCTGTATAGGTAACACGAGGAATGTACAGAAATAAAAACCACTTAGACCCAAGAAGTAAGTCAAATAAGATCATAGAATACATGATCAACAAAAGACAAGTGTATTTTTAGATAATGAATCAAAGCACTCTAAACAACAAAAAAAATCAAAATCACAATACCATTGGCAGTTTTTCTAGAGTAAGTATATATTAAGTATGAATCTAACAAAGTAAGTAGAGTTCCATATGATTAGAATTATAAAATTCCAATGAAAGAAATCAAAGACATAATTATTGGGAGATATATGCCACATTCATGGTTTGGAAGACTCAACTTAGTGAAGCTGTTAGTTCTCCCTAAATTACTCTATGAATTACATAGTCACTTACAAAATTATTTTTATCGTAAACATATATAAGCTTCTGGTAAAACTTATATTGGATGGTAAGGCCCCCAAATATCCAAATAATTTAATTTAATGCATGGCACAGTGTGAGTCAGCTTTTTGTCACTGTGACCAAAATACCAGACATGAATAAATTAAAGGGGGAAAGATTGAGTCTGGCTCACAGTTTCAGAGGTTCAGCTGGCTCCACTGTTTTGGGTAAGTAATGAGGCAGAATATCGTGGTGGAGGAAGGCTGCTCTACACATGACAGCCATGAAGCAAAGAGGGGGATGGCTGGCAGGATGTATTCCTTAAGGACATGCCCCCAAGTACCTGCTACTTCAACTTCCTCCCACTTCCCACGGCCTCCACCACCACCAGTACTCCATTCAGCTGTCAATGGATCAATCCATAGACACTTCCCAAAAGCCCCACCTCTGGACATTGCTGCACTGGGGACCAAGACTTCCACACATGAGCCTTTGTGAGACCTTCCAGATCCAAACCATAACATGTTATAAGCAGAAATGAATCTTAGACTAGAGCCTAAAATTATAAAATTTCTAAGAAAAGTACATAGTAGAAAATATTTGGGATATAGGACTTAGCAAAAGTTCCACAGGCTTGACACCAAAAGTAAGATGTGTGCTATATAGTTTGGATCTCAAATGTCCCCCAAAGGGACATGTGTTAATGATTAATCCCCAGCCAATGGCAACATTGAAGGTGGTAGAACTTTTAACAGCCAGGGTTTAGAGAAGGGTCTTAGGTCACTGGGGACATGCCCTTAGAGGGGATTGTGTGATGCCAGTCTCTTCCTCTTTCCCTTCGCTTCCTAGTTGCTACATGCTCCTACCATGGAAGTACTGCTTTGTCACAGGACCAAAAGCGATGGGTCAAACCAACCATGGACTGAAACCTTCAGCACTATGAGCCATAATAAACCTTTTCTTTTCTTTTTTTTAATTGATTATATCAGGTGCTTTGTTACAGTGACAAAAATTGACTAACAATAACCCATAATTGCCTAAATTGATACATTGGAATTTACCAAAATTAAAGCTTTCTCTGACTAAATAGTGAAAGACAAATTGCAGGCAAGAGGAAATACTTCCAAATCACATATCAGACAAAAATGTTATAATCTAGAAGATATAAAGTCAACACTAAAATAAAGAAACAGACAAAACAATCCAGCCAGAAAATAGGCAAAGGACTTGAAAAGATACTTTACTAAAAAAGATATAGCAAACAATTATATGAGGAAAATTTGAAGTTTTTAGCAATTATAGAAATACAAATTAAAATCACATTGAGATAGTAATATTAACCTGTAAAAGTTACTAAAATTAAAAAAGTAATAACAACAAATGCTGGTGAGGACATGCTCTTCCTTACAGTAACTGCTTCAAATAACCTTTTGTGTGGGCACCATGGAATCTTATAAGTATTAAAGTATTATAGTCTTAAGCTTAAAAATGACATCAAGGAGATAGTATAAGAGTGCACAGGACTTCCTTCCGCATTCCTGTGAATCTATAATTTTTGTTTTTGTACTGGGGATTAAACCTAGGGGCATTCTAGCTTCAAGCTCTACACCTAGCCCTTTTAATCTTTTTTGTTTTTGAAACAGGGTCTCACTAGATTGCTGATAATCTTGCTCAATAGCTGAGGCTGGTCTCAAATCTGTGATCCTCAGTCTCCCAAGTGTTGGGATTACAAGCATGTACCACCATGACCAGCTCTGTGAATCTATAATTATTTCAAAATAGAAATATCAAAACCAAATATGTTTTCCTTTCTTAGGTATTACTACTAAGACTTTTAATCAAAACTTGATTAAAACTTGAGGGTAGGTAGCCCTCAATCTAGTTGTTCAATATTTCTAAAATCCAGTTATATAATTTCTAAAGCAAAAATGATTTTCCTCGCCGGGTGTGGTGGCGCACGCTTGTAATCCCAGCATTTGGGAGGCTGAGACCGGAGGATCCAGGTTCGCGGCCAGCCTCAGCTACCTAGTGAGGCACTCTGCAACTTAGTGAGACTCGGTTTGAAAATAAAGAATAAAAAATAGGGCTGGGGTATAGCTCAGAGGTAGAATGCCCCTGAGTTCACTCCCCAGTACCGGAAAAAAAAATATTGTTTTCCTCAAAAGGTTGATTTTGGGGTTAAATGAGATAATGCATGATAAAGATGCCTGTGACCTAACAAGGGCTATAAAATGTTGAATAAAAGTATTTTTGTCATTATTCTCACTGCTATGATCCAAAAGACTGACCACCCAACTTGGAGGAGGGAAGATTTATTTGTTCACAGTTTTCTTGGAGATTCCTGGTTCAGTCCATGGGAGGCCGGGTCCTGAGGATCTTAGGGCATGGTGGTGGAAAACAGAGAATGAAAAAGGGTTTTGCTATCACATCGTGGAGGCCTGATGCAAGAAAGCAAGCAAGCAAGAGGATTTAAAGACAAAAGTACAATCCCTAAGGCCGCATCCCAGGAGCCCACTTTCTCTAGCCACACCCTGCCTGCCTCAGTTGTCTCCCAGTAAATCTATTACACACAGATAAGATTACAGCCTTCAGGGCTTAATCACATCAATTCTGAACATTAATACATGAGCAAGCCGGGCGTGGTGGTGCACACTTGTAATCCCAGCATTTGGGAGGCTGAGACCAGAGGATCTGGGTTCGCGGCCAGCCTCAGCTATCTAGTGAGGCACTCTGCAACTTAGTGAGACCCTGTTTCAAAATAAAGAATAAAAAAAAAATAGGGCTGGGGGTGTAGCACAGAGGTAGAATGCCCCTGAGTTCAATCCCCAATACTGCAAAAAAAAAAAATACATGAGCACTTCAGGAGACATTCTACACCTACTCATAGCAAAAGTGAAGTTGCCATAATTTATATCCTCAACTCTGTTGTATGGATGGCTAGCCTCCTGAGCTTGTGAAAACAAGAAATGAAAAGCAGACTGGTAGGATGGTGAAAGGAGGGCTGAGGGTAGAAGTTTAAAGTAAAAACAGTTCATTATCATCTGTAACTAAAAGCACAAGGCAGAGATGGCCACAAATGTAAGCTGAAAAAGTAAGCAGAAGTCACATCATGGGAGGCCTGCATGCAATGCTAAGTTAGTTTTTCTTATATTAAGTGATAAGCAGGTATTAAAGGGCTTCAAGTTTGTCAACTTCTGATCTAAAGTCACAGACAAGAGGGTCTTCAGAGCATGAATGTGTACTTTTATCCTTTTTAGGTTCTGCTGTCAGTGTGAGCACTCTTTTTTGTGTGTGAGTTCTCTTAAAGCAATAACAATAATAACAAAAAGAATAAATGTAAACATGTTTTCTATGTACATATTTTTTCAAGGATCATGGAAATTTAATGCTTTGTTTGTTTTTGCTGTACTGAGGAATGTACCCAGGGATATTCTACCTCTGAACTACACTCCCAGTCCTTTTTATTTTTTTATTTTGAAACAGGGTCTTACTAGTTGCTAAGTTAATGAGGCTAGCCTCAAACCTGTGATCCTCTTGTCTCAGCTTCCCAAATACTAGGATTATGGGAGCATACCAGCCAACCTGCTTGCAACACCCAGTAATTTAACTTTTTAATAGAATTATTTCCTTTTGCAAAAATCAGTATAGTTTGGGTTCATCAAAATATTTATTTTCTATTTAAAGTTACCTTTAATTAATTTAGTATGATAAAGGAAGAATTTTTTTAAATGTGATAACAAGAATAAGAACATTTAACTATAGAGTTGGAAAAGGACTTATGGGATTTGGATGTAAATAAAATTACAAAACTTCAAAATAATAAGTTCAGCCAGCTTCCTAGTAAAAGCCCCCAGATTCTGGCTTTGTCTGCTGATTGCTTTTCCATACTCTGTATTTCCAGAGTCTCCAGAGGTTGCAGGCTGTTGGGAAAGGCAGTCAGATAAAGAGGGCACAGAGAACACTCACAGCTTGTCTGGTTATTACCCCGGGGGATGTCTTTCCTTGTTCTGGATTCAACATGGACTTTCTTTTGCCTAACATGTGCATCATATGACACCTAGCCAACCCTACTGCTGTCTGTCTTCCCAGTGGGGAGGGAACAGGGTCCTTCACCTTCAGCTCATGAGGGGTACATACATTTCCCTGCACAGACTGCACTTAATCTCTGGACATGGGGGACTGACATCTGCAAATGAAGCTGACCTTGCTCTATCTCTTCTCCACAGGTATGATGTTATCCACCCCATGCTCACATTAACTGTGTCTTTTCTGATGACCCAAAACCTGTAAGTCATGGAGTGGGTTGAGATCCCAGAGGAACTGCTCTTGATGGCAGGCTTCGCTGTGCTCTTCTCTAACCTCCATGCAGTCGAAATCCCCCTATGAAGGTGGACATAGTTCTCTGAGTATCACAGGTGCTGTGTATGTCCTTGTTACAGCTGAGAGACAACTACATTTCAATTAGTAATGTCAAATCGGTTCACTTGATCAGGGTGATGACTGACATGCCTTTTCATTGGACAGCTGCAGAGATTGTCGATGCCATGTGAGTATTCTCTTCAATACGTTTAATCCAATATTTTAGTATGCATTCATCATCTTTACCTTGCTTAATTATTCATTGTTTGTTATAATGACAATTTCCTATTCATATCACTCTTTCTCCATTTCTTTTCCTTTTTTTTTTTTTTCTTCTCTGTATTGGGGATTGAACCCAGGGACATTCTAACTCTGAGCTATACCCCAGCCCTATTTTATACTTTTACTTTGAAATAAGGTCTCACTAAGTTGATGAAGGCCCACTAAGGTGCTGGGGATGGTCTCATACCTATGATCCTCTTGTCTCAGTCTCCCAGGTACTACAATTATAGCCATGCACCACCACATCTACCCTACTCCATTTCTTAGTTGGAATGTTAGGTAAAGAAATGACCTCTGTTTCTTATTTGAGTATCAATCTGGATCCATGGTTTGGAAATATGAATGCTATCTTGTAGTGTTTATTTGCCTCTTGGCTCCAATAGGACTCTTCTTTGAAAAAGAGCATTTATGCATCTTCAGGCATTGCAGTTTTGCTCAATACAAAAATATATCTTTGCTTTTTCCAACTTCAGGACTTTAAATGGACCCAGTCTGGGTCACATGTACTTCATTTATTTATTTATTCTTCAGTAAATATGTGTTGAAAATTTCTAATATCTATTAATGGTTCTAGAGTGGTTACAGAAAACAGAATAAAGCAATGTCCTCAGGTTTCAGGCACTTATGTGCTATGATGGGCAAATAAAACAGGTTAATGTTGCAGAGTCTGTAAAGTCTTATGAAGAAAATGTAAAACATTGGATATGAATTATTATAAAAGTGTTTCTACTTTAGGTGAGATCATCAGTGTCGTATTTTCTGGCAAGGTGACATTTGAATAAAAGAGAGGAGAAAGTTTTTAGGTCATCTATGAAACAGTGATTGCAGAATTCCAGGGACTGGAAACTTCTTACCATGACTGAGAAATAGCAAGATTAATCTGGCAAGAAACCAAGTCAAGCACATAGGAGAGTTAGAAATCGTGTGGTGTGGTAGAATATAAAGTCATCAAGAATTAGCCCTGGAACCTTGAAAAGCCATGGTCTTTGGATGTTTTTGTCAATGTAGTAGAATTCTGTGAGGGAAGTATTCAGCATGGAAATTACCTACTTTGATCTATAGGTTTTCAAAGATTATGTTAGACACTGAAGGGCAAAAACACAAAACAAGGGAGACTAATTGGGAAGCTATTTAGGTGATCCAGGTGAGAGATAACAATGGTTTAGAAGTGTACAAAGTTATGAGAAAGGAGTGCAGTAATTTTCCCCTGAGGTAACTTCTTAAAATAATTTATGATAGCTGAGGCTGGCTTCAAAAATGCACTTGGATTCTTATATATGCTAAATGCTTGTCAACTTTAGTGTTTGGAGTATTTTCCCTACTTGACAAATTTCATGAGCATTTTCATAGAAAACTTAATAATGCTGTAATATTAATACTTGATCTTCCCTTTATGACATCCCTACTTTCTCTCTATATATCTATATAAATATATATATGAAATATACATGATATATAATATATAGAAATATAAGTATATACTATAAGTATATATTATGCTATATTAAATTATTTCATATTTCTGTATCAAATTATATTTCCTCTGTGTCAAGTGACTGGAATTCTTGTGTCTCAACCAAATGCAGTCTACTCTTTGCAAATTACCACTGAGAAATTAGTATTATTAAAATAATAATTACACCTGCATTTGGCTAATTTGAGGAGTAATTGCCCAATTTCAGCCACAATTAGTCACTTGGCTCTATTTTTCAGGAACAATTTCATTGTCATGAGACACAAACAAACAAAAAACTGTGATAGCTGCTCCTTTTACAATTTGCCTACTAATGAGCCTGCCTTCCGAACATACTTTTTCTTCACTTGAGTACTTCAACAAAGTACTTAGGGTACCCTAGAGAGCCTCTTGGAATTCAGCAAGAGAAATTATTTCCCCATGTCTGAAAGTTTTAAAATGTTTCCTAAATAGCTATAATTCATTTAAAAACACTTTCTTCAAACCTTGTGGATAGAAAAATTTAGTGAATCTTTTGATTTGGAAAATATCAGAATTGGCTGTGACTTAATAATCAAGTCTGTCACCAAGACAAATGATTACAAAATTTCATAGTCCCCTATAAGTGTGTCTTTGATCCACATAAGATCATGTATTAAGTGACAATGCAGGGTTGTACTGAGATCCATACTTTTAGAAAATGGGATCAGTTAAGAAATACCTCCTCATCCCACCCATGTGCTTAGAAACCAGCTAATCACTGCAGGAGACCAGCTAGTCCTTGTGTATTGTAAGGTAAAACCTATTTCCATGTTTTACTGTGACTTCTATAAGAATGGTGAGTAACTTCTTTATATATCTACCTCTAGAAATTCCCAAGGCCACTTTTATGCTTCTCATTAGTGAGCATTCACCTTATGCAATAGACTGAATAAAAATGTCTTAGTAATCCAGTGTGTTTGTTTTCACATAACAAACTGACATCTATTTCTAAACCTAATTAAACAGGGAACAAAAATGTATATTACATTAAAAATGAAATACCAGTGTTAACAAACTTTTATTGACTTTTGAAACTGTAAGAAGCCATATTTAATGGTGGCAATTTTTAAAAATCCACCTTTATCCTACGTATCACTATTATTAAGGGTATTTTATATAATTACCAAAGTCAGATTATGGTAATATAATTTGCATGTTTTGATGAAAATTTTGTTTTTAATAAGTTGAAAGAGAAAATAGAATTATTTAGCACAGTTATAACATTTTTAATAAATACAGTATCAAATTGTAAAAGTTTTCATGGAAACACAGTAAAAATGTGAATATCTAATAATGGAAACTAATGGGAAAAACAGACAAAAAATGCAGTAGAATTGGCTTACTAAAAATTGAAAATATACATATATGCATATAAATAAATACGTGAAGGAAAAATAAAAAGGCAAACAATTACCTGTGAAAAATATTTGCAAGCATGTACTACCCAGAGGTGTCAATATTCCTTAAAAAATCTGTAATGGGAAACAATCAATCAACAAAAGAACAAAAAAGAGAAAATAACAGTAACAGGGAAAATTTAAATGTTCAATTAGTATATTAATCATACTCCATGGAAATGTAAATTCAAATGATAATGTGACCATTTTCCACTCCTTAAATTGACATTTCCTCTCCCATTTGATAGCATCCATCCCCTGCCTCTTCTTCCTTTCTGTCTTCTCCTCCTCCTCTTTCTGTACAATTTTTTAGTAGACATCATAATATGTTAGAGTTCTTAATATTTAATCCAATAAAACAATGCTAAAAATCCTTTCTGAGAAATCAATCCAGGTTAAAGAAAAATTTTATATTAAACCACATTTTAGTGTAATTCATAATAGAGAAAAAAATGGAACCAAACTAAATGTTCAGCAAGGGAAAAAGTGACTAAATAAACTTTACCACGCTTATAAAGATACACTATGAAGTTTTAACAATTAGATTATTGATGAATAATTAATATGGAAAATACTGCGAGCAGTTAATTTAGATGACTTTATTATATGTCTTTGTTTTATATATTTCCAAATATATACATATTTTTTTAAAAACTTGATTAAAATAAAGCTGTCATAAAATAGATTTCTCATATCTTTAAAAGCCTCTCCATCACCACTACAAAACATGCGAAGTAAGGAATGGAGAGCAGTAGTTAGGTCACCTAGGAGACCCGTGAAAATCGAAATGTGTAAGACTATTTATAACAGAATTAATATTTGGATAGGTTTGTGGCTCAGTGACCAAGCACTTGCCTAGCATGCATAAGGCCCTGGATCCTGGATATGATCCCCAGCACCACAAAGAAAAAAAAAAAAAAAAAAAAAAAGAATAGAATAGAATAGAAAAGTCAAATTATTTCCTAAAAGTAACATATGTCATTAAGTGAAACTTTGATTTTTCTATGAAGAAAAAAATAAAATAAAATAAAATTAGGCCCAAGGCCCAAGTCAGAATTTTTAGATTTAGTTCCCAGTGTATTTTTTTAAACCTTAATCCTAATCTTATTTAGTAGATATCATTCAGTGCATGCTTTCATAATGAAATGTTAAGAAACATAATATGTGAAATACCTTTCTTTGGTTTTGGTGGAAATGAGGAACTGGAGTTTGAAGATGCCGCTGTGGGCTTTCTTCCGGCAATTATGAGTAAATGCAGTATAATAGGCAAGAGAAGCCATAATTGTGCTTGTTAAATGCAGTCTCCATTTAACTATCAAATATGAGAGTAGAAAAAGAAAAAAAAAAGGGTATTGTCAGCCATGGAGATATTTTCAGACAATCACAATAATCTGCATTACAATATTCTCTCCTATGCAAAAGAGGACCATAATACCACTCACAGGCAGCACTTCAATGATCGCCACTTAGACTTGAAGCCTTAAATGTGAACATCTGTTTCTATCATTAAAGCTATCAGAGAGATTTTAATTACTTGTCTTCATCTATTTTCAGTATCTGTAAATATATAATTCAGGATCTAGAAAAGTAACTACCATTACTTAAATAATTAATCCCAACATCTCATGATACTCTCACACATGAATATAAGTTGCTACTTTCTTCATGCACACACATAAGCACAAAACTAATATATAAAATCTGGTTCTTATTTAATATGCCTCCATGTCCCACATTTTTTATTTCATATATACTATATATATTACATGTGCATACACACAAATACATATATTGGTACGTACACACATGTATATATATACATTAAAAGACAAGTGTGTATTTGAGCATCAATTGAAAATTATTATAATTTAACTCATTAAACCACTGAATTAAAAAAAAGAGCCTAGATTCTTAAATATATACCTTTTACCCACTTTTATTTATATACCTTCATAGAGAAAGAATTCACAATTTTCTGTTTACATGCAGAAAGAATGTAAACATCGGATGTTTTAAGATGTCCTAGGTGGTGTTTATGCTTCTGATGTGTCCCAAGTCTGTTACATATTTTACACTATGGTTGGTACAGCATGCTTTCCATGATAGCTGGTAGATGATGAAATAAGATATAGTAGAACTCTCCAATAATTCTGTAGTATTGATTATTAACCTCAGTTAACTGGGGGAAAACAGAGGAGAGAAATGCATTAGAAAAAGTATTACAAGGCAAAGAAGAGGAAAAATAGCCTAAAGGACTATCAGAATAAGAATGCCAGCATTTGATATTTATGGGTTTTCCCTCTAGAACTTTTAGTAACTTGGCTCTCAAGAACTAAGAGCTGCTTTGTCTTTTACCATTTTGAAATGTATGGGAGAGAAACAGGCTTCCATGAAGTATTACAGAGCAGTCACAGGACCAAGATGAGTCACCCACGGAGGAATCAGGGGCAGTCTGGAAACATAACACAACCTTAGAAGTTCTTACTCTGTTATTCACCTCAGTTTGCAGGAAAAAACACCTTTCTGGCTCTATAAGTGAGGCCTATATCTAATCAGATGCAAAGCACCATGCCGAACATCTGGAGCAGCCAGTTGAATTGATGTCACCCTTGAGGGATCTGAAGTTCTCAGGTAGCCCCTCCATCTGACGATGTGGCCAAGTAGCCCTGTTGGCACATTTTTCAGCGTCTCAATGTCACATTCATTTCCTTCTACATTCTTCGCTATTTGTTTGAAATTTGGACCCAGTCACTGATGTAAGGATGACTTTCTCTCTGCTGTATCAAATAATAAAGAGACATACAGCAGAGAGAAAGTCATCCTAAGTTTAGGAGGGGGCAGGAAGACATAAAGCAAGTTAAGTCTTGTTAACACTTAAAGCAAGTTAAACTTGTCTGCAAGTTTACATCTTATCTGTAATAAAGGTCATATTTATGCCTCCATCTGTACTTTTAAAATTATGTCTCAAGTTTTTTTGTCATCTGAATGAGGAAGATTAGTGATAATGCTTCTATGAGACAGATGCATATATGGCAGAGTGAGGAAACAGAAAAATTTCCTAGGCAAGAGTAAGTATGGGATTGATCCAGAGGCCACTGGTGTGCTTAAGAAATAGCCCTCTGTGTGGAAATCATGATAGGAAAAAGGAAGGCCTCTTTGAAACTTTATATATTATAACCAGATATAAAGGAGAAATAACAGGAAAAAATTATAACTCAGGAAATAGGAACCAGGGGGATCATTAGGCAATAACATAGTAAATTAGCAGGCCAATAGATGAAAGAAATGAAGATAATTCCACTTAGTTAATCTAACAAAAAGCAAAAAAAAAAAAAAGGGAGAAAAAGAAACATAAAAATTATAAGATCAATACAAAATAAATGATAAGCTCTTAGATTTTAAACCAAGTACATCAATGATTACATTCAATGTGGATAAACATAATATTTCAATTAAAAACAAGTATATCATATACTTGATACATATATCAAGACAGATGGATATATGAAGGTATGTGTTTATACTAATATGTAACTATGTATGCATAATTTATATAGTAAAAAAGAGGTGCACTTTACATAAAGGAGCATAGAATGCAAGTAAAATAATGGAAAACATTTTTCACAAAAATACAATCCAGATTAAAACCCATATTAAATGTAAAATGCATTTTAAAATATAAGAGGGTCAAATAATAAGAAAGTTCTAACAGTTCTGAATTTTGATCTAATAAAATAATCTCTAAAGGTATAAATCAATGAGTTAGATTGTGAACTAAATTGTTAAATAAGCAAATGAGCAGTAACCATGAGAGATTTTCGCATGTATCTCTTGTCAACTGATAGAACAAGCAGAAAAAAAATGTACTAAGATTGAAACAGATATGCACAAGACAGTTAAAATTGACCTAAATGGCAAATGTAGAATACATCCGGCAACAATGGAAG
The DNA here is from genome assembly GCA_004027655.1 of Graphiurus murinus. Taxonomy (NCBI): domain Eukaryota; kingdom Metazoa; phylum Chordata; class Mammalia; order Rodentia; family Gliridae; genus Graphiurus; species Graphiurus murinus. The sequence continues at coordinate 33,685 of PVLC010011346.1, forward strand.
CCAGCTTCATAGCCATGTGATCTGTGCAGTCACTGGGCCTAACACTTAGTAGGGCCCTATACTTGGTTTAATCCTCTAATATCATAGTTTTAAAATTCTTAATAACTTGCAAGCAAGTGGCAGTATATTTTCATTGTGCATCAAGTTCCACACATTAGCCAGTCTTGCCAATCACTGCGGAATGCACATTATTTTCAAATGCATTTAACTATGTGTGTACTCAGACTCTGGTATCCCACTTCTGCTTCCCTAGTTCAGAGAGGCTTAAATTTATGTGCCTTAGAATCCATAGGGGTGAGCCAGGCATGGTGGTGCACTCCTGTAATCCCAGAAGTTGTGAGGCTGAGACAGGAGGATCACAGTTTCAAGGAGAGCCTCAGCAAGTAGTGAGACTCTCAGCAAATTAGCAAGACCCTGTTTAAAAAGAAAACATAAAAAGGGCTAGGGTGTAACTTGGAGGTAGAATGCCCCTGGGTTCATCCCCAGTGCCGTCAAAAAAAAGAAAAAAAAAGGGTGAAGATTCTTAGCCTCTATATCAGTAGATTCCCAACATGTCTGAACTTCGTGCCTAAGAATCAGCATTTTTCAAAGACTCCCTGGGGAATTCGGAGGGGTATTCTTGGGTTTCCTGATGGAGATTTCCCTCCTTAAGAAACAAAACATGTAATAAGTCAACAGAGGACTGAATTGCAAAATACATTATGACGTGTAGCAGGTTATAGTTTCTAAAGTTTTACTGGTAGAATAGCTTACTGAAAAGTTACATAATGAACAGAGTGGATTATCAAGAGTGAAGTGTGCTTACCTGAACTTTTTTTCTTTCCTTCTTTCCTACCTCGAAAGTTAAATAGAAAATAGATGTCTAGATATGGGAAATTCCTACAGTCATGTTGTCTTATCAAAGACAAAGAATGAAGGGGTCATTTTATATTTGCCATTTTCAAGAGAACATAATAGAGTTCTAAAGAAAAAAATGGGCAAAACTAAAATGTTTTTTATTCTGTGCCTCGATGGCAGTCTCATAAGACTTTAGGGAGAGTGAAGTGGGTTGGCAGTAAGAAAGGCCCATGCAAAGGCAGAGCCCACCTCCCTACATGGAGAATACTCACCTGAGGGGTTTCATTCCCTATATATGGCTTCCAGGAGAGTAGGGCCATTACACTAATTAGCTTTGGCATGGTACCGACTCATTTTTCAGTATCCATGGAAATGTGATTTTCTCTGTCCCTGCTTGCTGGTCATCTAGACTTAGCCTGAGATGTCAGCTCCACTAAAACCTTAAGCCAGTTTGTAAGCTTTGAAAAACACTGAGCACTTCACCTGATATAAAAGAGAATCATTAATTGCTACTACTTTGAAGGCAGACTAAAGAACATGGAGTCACTCTGAGTTAGATATTCCAGAAATTATTGAAATGCACCTCTGTAGAAGCTGGACATTCTATGAACATAAAATCTCTATGGCATACCCAATCATATCTCTATAGCTTTAAAACAATCATGTTAGAAAAATGATTGTGGACCATTTGTACAAGAAATGGAGATCAAGCCATCTTTCATGGGTAATACAGAGAAAAACTAGCTATTTTAGAGAAAGTGATTCTGTTAAGATCTCCAGCGTAGATTTTAAAAATTATAGCTAGCTAGAAGCTACTCTGTAAATTTGATTTCAGTTGGTGTAAGGAAGGTCTTGATCTTTGTAATTCTGTCAGGTATTCCTATGTGATTCTGATATACATTTAGGGCAAAGATTATCATTGAAAAGAAAAGCAATTCTACAGGGGTTGGGAAGACATGAAGTTCAGGGCTTTATGTACTGAAAACTCAGGGTAGCTTATGTGATTTTACCCAAAGGGCTCAAGATAATTTAACATGAAATTATAATCCCTAAAGAAGTTGGACAGGTGTTGTTTACAATCTGGTCTTTCTTTAAACAAACCTCTAAAACAAAGCAAGGTCGGATTCATTTCTGAAAGAGAAGATAACTCCTTTTGTTGATGAAATAGTTTGAGTTAGAGATCTCTCTGGCCAGAGGTGCTCTCTCACTAGCCCTCATTCTTTTATCTTACTGATAATTTTTGAGCAAGTGCAATTAGAACCATCCATCGATGGTTCTAATAATGAAGTGAAAGAAAAATTAACAAACCAAAAAAAAAAAAAAATAGTTCTTTGGGAGAAGACATGCCATTGCCAACAAGTAAAAAACTAAAATATATTGCATGTTAGAGAGTGATGAGAAGAAAATGCAGAGCAGCTTAAAAGTAGATTCCAGGTTCATGGAGGAAAGTTCAGGAATGTTGCACCAGTGAGGAGCTGGCTCCTGAAGAAAGTGAAGAAGGGAAGTAAAGAAGAGAGGACTTCCCTAAGCCTGCCTTCCATTTCCCTTTTTTATTACCCTTACAGATTTACATTTTTAATCACATTTTTAATCTATCAGATCTTTTGGCTGATTTTGTTAATTGTATCTTAAAAATGCAAAGTGTCGCTGGGCGTGGTGGCGCATGCTTGTAATCCCAGCATTCTAATCCCAGCATTCGGGAGGCTGAGACCGGAGGATCCGGGTTCAAGGCCAGCCTCAGCTACCTAGTGAGGCACTCTGCAACTTAGTGAGACTCGGTTTCAAAATAAAGAATAAAAAATTGGGCTGGGGGTATAGCTCGGAGGTAGAATGCCTCTGAGTTCAATCCCCAGTACCACAAAAAAAAAAAAAAAAAAAAAAAAAAGCAAAGTGTTAATCAAGAAAACTGCCAATTGGATTTTTTCTTATGTTTTCACCTTTTGTCTTAGACCACAACTATCTTATATTGGGAGATAGTTCTTCTAAATCTTCGTAAGATTCCTCCTTTTATTTCTTATTTGTATTATGCATTTGGTGCTTTTATGCAATTTGCCTGCTTATAAATGGAAAAAGGAAGGGCTGCTATTTACTGTAGCCTTGTATTGCCAGTCTGTAGTTATTCCAGGTGGCTGTTTAGAACACAGAGTGGGATACATACAGAGAATTGCTTTGGTGACTATGCCTGCCTTAGCCCAGGATCTGCTCCCCTTCTTGAAGCCTTCCTTAAGAATTGGCTATAGCAATCTTCAAGGCTTCTGTACCTACTTATTTGTCTTAAAAGAATAATTGGCATGTGTGTCAGCATAAATTAGTTTGTTGATGATGTGGTTCAGTCAAGTTATTCAAGTTACCTTTGGTTCACCACCCCAAAATTTCCCATGATTCCCAACCCCTGCTGCTTCCAATTTGTTTCTTTGTGTTTGCTCCTGTAAATACGGATGCAAGGCCGGACTCTGTTAATTTCCTATGCGCATGGACTTGTTCTTTTATGTAACCTCATGAGCTGCCACTTAATATGAAGTTGCTGAGTTTAAAGCATATTTCCTCCATGTCTGAAACCCTTCAATGTTAAAAATATATTTGTACCTGTGTTTATTTTTTTCTTTTTCTTTCTTTTTTTTTTTCTGCACTGGAGATCAAACATAGGAGCATTCTACTTTGGAGCTATACCCCCAGCCTTATTTTTTATTCTTTATTTTGAAACCGGGTCTCACTGAGTTGCAGAGAGCCTCACTAAGTAGCTAAGGCTAGCCACACGAACCTAGATCCTCCTGACTCAGCCTTCCAAGTAATGGGATTACAAGAGTGTGCCACCACTCTTGGCTCATATATGTGTGTGTGTGTGTGTGTGTGTGTGTGTGTGTGTGTATACATATATTGCATATATATATATATATATATATATATATAATATTACTCATTTCACAAGAAACTTGAAAAAGAATAGAGTTCAATAAGCATGCTCAAATTGCCATACTAAAGGGTAGGCATAGGTAGAAGAGAAAGGAGACACATGCTTTTCTATATACTGCCTCAACAGTCTCGAAGCTCGTTCTGTAGGACTAACTCTAGAATCATCATGTTATTCACAGAGACCTCTTAGATATCAATAGAGATACTGCATGACCCACTGGTTACTATTTATGTCTTATAAAATAACAAGATGTCAAAACTGCTGAATTCACATACAATATGTATGTTGAAATGCCTATGAAAATAAGCAAATCATTCCTAGGACACTAGTGGCATTTGGAGTGTCTTCACTGCTTTCCCATAATTCTTGAGTCCTCAGAGCTCACATGTAAAATATACAGGCAAGAAATTACATTTTGAGTTAGGATCATGGTCAGCTCTTGTCATGCATCTTAAGCACCCTTTCAGTAATTATGCAAAATGAGTGCTAGTCAGTTACCTTGTAAGTTTGAAAGTTAGCTAATCAATTTCATATACATCAAGAGAGAAGCAATGTATAACACTTCATCATTGCTCAGTGAAATATTTAATATCTGGATTTATACACCATTTATCTTGAGTCTGCAGTCTCACATTATTCTTTTATATTTAATTTACTCTCTTATATGTGTGTAAAACGAATCCTCATTCTCCACAGAGAATGCTAATGTCTGCAGCAGAATTCAAATGGGTAGATATGGATTTTGTCAAGTTGAGATATTGATGGTTTTGTTATATTCCTGATTCAGCAGACACTGGATCTCTGGCATGTTTAACCCTGTGCGGGAATACGAACTTCCAAATAGTGTTGTAGGATGGATTGGATCCACAAGCCAAATTTAAGTGCTATATCCAGGGTCAAAAAGATTTTAGCCGATGTATGAACTCTCAGCCTCTCTAAGTTTGAATGATGCTTTTCTTTAAACCCCAAACTTAGTGAGTCAGGAAATTACAACTCTGGAAAGGAAATTAAAGAAATAACTTTACAACTGCTGATCACTTCCTATTGGCCTACTGAATAAAATTGAAATCTCATTCTACATTATCAATGCCCAAACTTTGTTTACTCACCCTGAGTCTATCCCCCAAAAAACAAAGAAAAAGCCTCTTTTTTAAGTTACATTTGACCTTTCTTTGGCTTTATTCTCTAAATATGTTGTTTATATTAACTAGATGCCTTTTCCTAATTGTCCAGATAGTGAAGTTCTACTTTTCTTTAAATACACAGCTTAGACATCATTTTTCTTGTGGATTATTCTGGGCTTATTCAACTTCATTGCTAATTTTGTTTTCTATTCTATGTTCTTATACATGAAACTTGTAATTTATTCATGACCATGTCACTGTAGATGGACTGTGAGCTCCAAAGACTATTCAGCTCATCTGTCAGCCTTCAGCAAAGAAAACCATGCTTAAGTCTGAGAGACCATTGAATTGCCCCTTGAAGTGGCCATTCAAGCTGAATAACAACATTAAACTACAATGGCTAAGTTCATAATCATCACATACTGGAATAGTGCTAAAACTATTTATTTGTAACTTCATAGACATTAATGCATTGAAAATTTCTAATCCAAGCATTTCTCTGTATGTTAGCCATGTTTTTTTTTTTTTTTTTTTTTGTATTGGGGATTGAACCCCGGGGCATTCTACCTCCGAGTTACACCCCCAGCACTATTTTTTATTCTTTATTTTGAAACAGGGTCTCACTAAGTTGTGGAGTGCCTCACTAGGTAACTGAGGCTGGCCACGAACCCGGATCCTCCGGTCTCAGCCTTCCAAATGCTGGGATTACAAGTGTGCGCCACCACGCCCAGCTCCTGTATCTCCTTCTGAAATTCCTGAAAATAAATTCTAAAGAAACAAAACTGTATTTCTGACATATTAACCAGTGGCTACTCATTTTATGGATGTTTACAGAGCACCGACTACATCCTCAACTTTATGTGAGGTTTTCATGATAACACAATAATGACACAATGAGCAACAGAGACCAGGTGCCTATTCTCCAATGTGCTCAGACACACACACACTGTGTGTTTATGTAAATTTTATAAGTGCAATTCATATGTTTAAATGGAATGGTTTGACCACATCTGCCTCCATATATATTTTAAGTTTGACGTAAAGGTTTCTCTATACAGTGAACTGGAACCCAAATTCCTATGGAAACAGATTCTAAACTCCTCATATAAGAAGTAGCTAAAATCTCAACCAATTACAAGTAGTCAAGTGTTGAAACAAGGGGCAAATAAGACAGACAGCAGCTATACCAAATCATCTATCTTTGCATCTCTCTTTCTGTTTCTGTAGTCACTTCTTTTTCTCTGGTTATAAATATAGGCTGCTCATGTTGTGGGACAGGACATTTTGAACCATTTGGGGTTCAAACTGTTGTTTAGTTCTAGAATCACAAATAAAGACAATTATGATCTGTAAAACAAGATTTGTTGTGATTTTGTCTTTTAGTAGTTTTATGACAAAGGAAATACATACAGGTAATGAGATAAAATAATATATTGAGAGAATATATCTCATCATCCCCTTGAGATGGGAATTTAGGGATACAAAGACAAGACTAAGTCTCAAAAGGGAAATTCCCATATACATTGGAATGCAAAACAAACAACTGGCAAACAACCCAGCTAGCATCCTTATCTGTCACTTGTTGATTGGCCTACAAAAAAAACAATAAAACCACAACAAGATAACCACATGGTAGGTATCTGGAAGAACAAAGTAGCAGTACTAAAAACTGCAAGCACAATTCACAAGAACAAGAAAAACTCATGATGATAAAAGGAGAGAAGATAATTTCACCTTCATCAGCAGGGCTCTCCACCCTCTGAGGTCTATTCAAGCTAATTTCCCTTTGGGGTGGGGTGCCTTTAAAACTGATGGTCACACAAGAAGGGGGAAAAAGGATGCTGATTTGATTTTGTAACACTGCATAGCCTTAATATATAAGCTGAAAAGTGGAAAAAATATGGGCAATAATTTTGTTTGGGTGACATGCCTAAACATTTCTTATAAAAAGCTACAAGATAGTTCTTAACCTACAGTTACAAGATAGTTCTTAACTTACAGTTACAGGATGAGGTCTCTATCTGGTTTATTCCTTTTTTCTCAGCTATTTTTACTACCAAAAAAAAAGGTAAAAGGTTACTCAACGGTTATCTCAACCAGTCCTGGGGGAAAAGCAGATGTGCAAGGGTTGACTCTCCAACTCATTTGAGAGGGAGAAGAAGGAGGAGGAGGAGGAGGAAAAGAAGAAGTCTCCCCCTTTAGAAGATTCTAAAGAAAAGGCTGAACAGTGGTGATGTTTGACACAGATGTTTGACACAGATCTGACACAAGTGGCCATCTGAACAATGCTTCAGTGTCAGCCACAACGAGTAGGTGTTTCCCTGGCTGTCCCCAAGTCTATAGGTCTCTCCACCTCCCACCCCAATCTTTGTCCTCCATTCTAGAATTTTTCCTTCATTCCTTTTGCTCACTGTGCCATGCAATAGATATCTGTGATAGATAGCTCAGCTTTGGTTTCTGAAACAAGTCTGGTGTGCACTCTGATAAACATCTGTAACTCTCTTGTACTCCACCTGTAGGGATCTAATACCTGGTCTATGTAAACTGTAAATGAACTTTAACTCTGTTTTTGTCTCTGACTTTTCCTGTCTCATGAACCATTTCTTTTCTGCTTTTTGGGTAAAGGACATGTCTGGCCCTTGGGGACTCTCTAAAAGAAAATTCCTGTAAGTCCAGCATTGACTTCTTTTCTAGCGAATATACAAACCTCTTTAAAAATGAGCCCTAAAAATAGCATTGGGCAGAAATTTAATTGACAAAGCGTTGAAAAGCTCAAAGGATCCTATCCCAGGTTGGGTAAACATAAAAAATAATGCTCTTTGCCCCACTCATTAGATCTGATTAGAAAACAAGTTAGGTCAGAAGAACTTATGTACTAGATAATTCTCCAAAGTATGATCTGACCCTTACAAAAGAAATTTCCATTTGTAAGGGTATCTCCCTTTATTGATTAGCTCTTAAAACAGGAAAATATATTAATTTAAATCTACATAACAAGCCTTACCTTTAAGCCTTTTGCTTTTACTGGGCTTTTCTCCAAGATGTTTAGATTAAGTTCTGTGTCTCTGAGATATAAATTTCTACCTCTTTAAAGTAAGTCACACCTTTTGAATTACAGAAGTAATATTAGGATCTGTTTAGGGCCATGGTAATCATATCAACAGTCTAACTTTTTAAACTGGAAAATGATAAGTCAAAATAAAAGCTATATAATTTTATTTTCTATTTTTGTATATCTTTGTGTGTACTGTATAGTATGCCTACATATGTGGTTGGGTTTTATATTGTTTACATAATATCAAAGTTGTTATAAATAAATGAGCATTAATAAGTTGAGAAAACATGAAACCAAATGTCTTTAGTTCACATGAATTTGGTAATTTTTAAAAAAATAATAAAATAATTTAAATTTATCTTTAGAATTGCTTTTTTCCTTCCTTTTTTATTTGATGTGTTGTAATTTTACATCATATTGGGGTATAGAGTGTCACACAGATGCATGTACATAGTTTTTGGTGCCCTCTACAATGGGTCCCTCCCCCTTGCCTCCTCCTTCCCCCACATGTCTTTGATGTTGGAATTGGTAGTTTTGTATACATTCATAGCATTATTTCAACTATTTCGCTCTTTAAGACTTTGTCTCCCTTCCCTAATATCCCTTGGTCACTCCCCTGTAGTCTCTACTGCTCTATCTGATGTTGCACTTATTTCCAAGTATCTCTCTAGCTTCCACATATAAGAGAAAACATACATCTACTTATTTTTTGAGACTGGCTATACTCAGTGTGATATTATCAAGTTCCATTCATTTTCCTGCAAAAGAGGAGATTTTGTTCTTCTTTAAGGCAGAGTAAAATTCCATTGTATGTATATACCAAAGTTTTGTGATCCATTCATCTGTTGATGGATACCTAGGCTGGTTGCATAGTTGGTTATTGTAAATTGTGCTACTGTGAACACGGATATACAGGTAATGTTCTGATTTCATTTCCGTTGGGAAGATGCCCAGGAGCGCTATCACTGGGTCATATGGTAGGTCCAATCCCAGTCTAACTTATCTAAATTCAGAAATTTTGTACTTCTCATATGTTGAGTCCTTGACTTCTTAATCTCCTAATAAAGCTTGTATAGTGCAGATTGTAAGGTGATGACCTTATACAAATTTCAATTCATCACAACAACCGGAACCAGTTTCAATCTGTCTCCTCTAGTTCAGGCAGAGACTTTAGGTACCAGAATAGATAGGGACAACAGCCACAAAAGAGAAACCATCCTTCAGGGCTTAGTGATACACACTTGTAATCTCAGCACTTGGGAGGCTGAGACAGAAGGATTGCAGATTTGAAGCCAGCCAGAGCAACTTAGTGAGGGCCTTCACAACTTAGAGAGACTCTGTTTCAAAAAAAAAAATATATATATATATATATATATATATTTTATACATATATATATAAATATACATATATATATATATATATATATATATATATATATATATATATGGTTGAGGGTGTAGCTCAGAGGCAGAATGCACCTGGGTTCAATCCCCAGTACTATATACCTCTAGTCCTGCCCCCTAGCCACTCTATAAATGATAGAACCACAGACTAAGATGGGGTGTGTGTGTATGTGATCACCCACATTCCAAGTCTCAGGTATGTACTCTCTCTTTATAATAAATCACTTGCTCTGATACTGATACCTGACCTGTTCTTAAATTCTTTTCTGTGATGCATTAAGAGCTTGGCTGGAAAGTCAAAGTAGAGGTCTCCTGTGTCACTGGAGAGACCTCCTCAGACCTCCTTATGATGATACCCTCACATAAAAACAGCTCCTTCCATATTTTGTCTTCTTTTATGTCTCTCAGTACAGAATACAGGCTTGTGTTCATGCTGTGGAACCAAGGATTTCAGAGTCATGAAGGGCTGAGACTGAGTCTTCTCCTTTATCCTGAATTGGTAGAATGTCTGGCACATACAGGTACTTGAAGAATGTTTGATAAATGCATGAATTTCACATACCAGTTATACTTTTAATTTTAAACAACCCTTTAGCCTAGGGGAATGGGAATGCCTTTTTTTTCTAGAGAAAAAACCCATAAAACAAAACAAAAGATCCCAAAGGTAATCACCTTTCTCAATTCTATTTTTGGCCTACTGAAAGCTAGGCCAAAGCTAGAATGTATTAATCTCTTTTTTACATCAATTTCTTGCCTGACTTGCCTCCCTCCCCATAGGAATTGCTGTATGTTTAGTATTATTCTTTAATTTCAAGCTTTCTTTGTCAAATATGCAGTCTTGCTATTATCATCATTTATTTTAAAGTATATAATTTCTGTAGAACCTATTTAGTTTTTCTTTTGGTTCATGTAGCCATAGTTTTCAAAAATAAATCTAACGGGGCTGCACACATATCTTATTTAGAGTACCACAGTAGACTCTCAAGTATCATAGCACCACAGAAGACTCCTAAGTACCATAGTACCACAGTAGACTCTTATGTTATCTCCAAAACCCAGTCATCCAAAACCACAACTTGGAGTACAAACTAAGGTATATATGGCCTTGTGAACTGGCTTCAAAATTCTCTGCAATATATCTATAAGGGTGGTATTTCTAAGTAATAATTTTTGTCAATATTTAATTTGCTTAAGTACTTTAAGTGTGCATTTCAAGTAAGGTACCAGTGTGCTCTCCTATCATCAGTCTGCAAGATTTCCTATTTACCCAGGGTCCTGGGAAAATTTTCTTGTAATAAAGAATTTTGATGGCATTTTTTTCCCCATTCTGGGAAGACAACCTTTAAATCTTTGGAATTTGTTATTCATAGTGGTCCCCAGGAACACACCTGATAATTTGTGCTAACAGAATGATTCAGGCAAGGGTTGGCTAGGCCTAAATGGTCACCTTTATGATTACAGAGTTGGAGTTTTGAGCCATGTGATATCAGCCCCTCCTCCAGGAAGGGAAGTGGAAGCTAGAGATTATGTTCATCCTTGTGCCCTATGATCCAATCAATTGTGCTTATGTAATGAAATCTCAATAATAACTCTGGACTCCAGGACTCAGATGAGCTTCCCTGGTTGGGGATATTCTGCATATTGAAACTGATTACTACACTGGGAGGTAATGTGCCCCTGAGGGTAATGGAAACTTCACATCTGGAATCCTCCAGGACTCTCATTGCCTGATTCTAATTCAAATAATTTTACCAAAATATCATTGTAGTTGTAATTGTAAAACCATTATGAGAATAGAACTTTTCCAGAGTTCAGTGGACTGTTTTGTTAAATTACTGAATCTGATGGAGTCTGTGGGGACTCAGATTTGTAACCAGCTTGACAGAAGCAAGGGTGGCACTGGGGGTCCTGAATCTGTTTGTTATCTAAGTGTCATCAGCCTTGTGTGGGACTGTTACCCCTTAGCCTGTCTAGTTTGGTCCAACACCAGTTACCTTGACCTTATCTCATTTTACAATTGTGCCACACAAATATTCCAGTTGTCTCAACTTGTATTTCTTTTACTATAGTAGAATATATCTCTTAAAATACAGATATGAGGGTTTTCTCTTTATTGTGTTTTCTAATTCCAACTATTACATATTTTTAGTGAATTCTTTGTTTTATTTTGTATTGGTGTCTTGCAAAATTTTTAAAAACTATTCTAGACATTATTAATTTGCTATCTCTCATTTACTTTGTTGACTTTGAATAGAAATATTTAATCTTGATGTAATAAGATACTCAGGCAGTCTTTTTCAAGAAACTCTCACTACAAAGTCATAAAATGTTACTCTATGTGTTTTGTATTTAATTTCTAGTTGTGTGTCTTAAATTTTGACTTTTATAAAAATATGTTCTTTATTTCTCTCCATGTAATAGGTTAATTTGTTGAAAACTATGTGAATATAATTACATCTTTTCTATTAAAAAATTAGCTTAATTTAAGAAACTGCCATCTTGTAATCCTGTATAAGCTCTCATCCTTTTGTAAAGTTAGCATTTATTAAGAAACTGCAAATACCAACCACTCCCCCAGCATTTTTCTTTCTAGATGTATCAGCCACCGACACTCCCATCAATAGGAGTACAGTACAGAAATTCACAAAATCTGAGTGGGCTTTCAGCCTGCTGTGCTTACATACCTGGGCTCCCTGGTGGCAAAACCCTTTTTGCAAAAAGTAAAATCATCTTGTCAAGCCTTTTTTTTTTTTTTTTTTTTAGGTACTGAGGATTGAACTCAGGGGCATTCTACCTCTGAGCTATACCCCCAGCCCTATTTTTTATTCTTTATTTTGAAACCGAGTCTCACTAAGTTGCAGAGTGCCTCACTAGGTAGCTGAGGCTGGCCGCGAACCTGGATCCTCCGGTCTCAGCCTCCCGAATGCTGGGATTACAAGCGTGCGCCACCACGCCCAGCTCCTATTTTTTATTCTTTATTTTGAAACAGGGTCTCACTAAGTTGTCGAGTGCCTCACTAGGTAGCTGAGGCTGGCTGCGAACCTGGATCCTCTGGTCTCAGCCTCCTAAATGCTGGGATTACAAGCGTGCGCCACCACGCCCGGCTCTGCCAAGCCATTTTTGAACATGTCTTTTCTTACGATGCACAGAAATTTATGTCTAATGAAACTACCTACAAAGAGTGCTTTAATCCCATGTAACTTTAAGATATTGTTACCTGAATGAGTGTGAGTTGTCCATCACTCAAAGGCCAATACTAGAGAAATGAGACCTTTGTAGGAAGGAATCAGGTTACTTCACAGCTGACCTTGAAAAAGATTTAGCAACTATCCCTGAAGATATAGAGGCTATCTTCCCAAAGCTCATCTTGGGGATCTCAGGGGTGCAAAAGGCTTTTTATAGGAAAGGAATAAGAATAGGGAAAGAGGATTAATGCTGAGTGAGGTCTTCATCATCCAGGACACACATCTCTTTTTTCTTCTTCTCTGGTACATGGCAATGGACCTCAACTTCCTGGGTCTAATTCCTGTAGTTCTTTTTACATACATACATAGAACTAAGGACTAAGAAGGGGCATTCCAAAAACCATCGGATCTTCTGGGTTCAGTAAATTTAAAGAAAAATTGAACAGTTAACATCTTCTCCATTTAGGTGGGGCTTCCCTTTAGAATTTGGAATGTCAAGCAAAAGGGTAGGGGCATAAAAGGATCTGGGCAGGTGACAATCTTGTGGAAGAAAAAAGAGAGCCTGTCAAGGATGATGCCAAATAAATGGACCTCTTAAGATGCAATCTATATTATCAATCAGTTCACAAATATTTTTCTGAGCTATTAATCCTTTTCCTGTAGGTCTCTCTTCTTGTACTAATAGTCTATTGCTTTTACTTCTATAGTTCTGTATTATGCCTTAATATCTAGAAGCCATTTTCCTTTCCACATTATCCATTTTTGTAATTGAATCATCAGTCTCTCATATAGGTGTGTATATGTGTAAATGAACCATCAGTCTTGTGTGTGTGTGTGTGTGTGTGTGTGTGTGTGTGTGTGATATTGAATGTGATAAGCCTAAACTCTTGAAGTCAGGAGATCTCTGAAGCAAAGGCTTTTAACTGAGTCATTATAGATACAAGCCAGAAAAGAACCAGGTCCTGGAACAAGTACCCACAACAACCAGAAAGTCTGGATAGCATTTGGGAATACGTTCACTGGACCTAGAGCTAAGAGTATTTTATAATGAAAATTTGGGGAAGTAAAGCATATGTGTTTATATTGAACCTACATTGGCTATAGATAAGAGGAATCGGAGAATACGGCTCCTCCTCCTCTTCCTCCTCTTCCTCCTCATCCTCCTCCTCCTCCTCCTCCTCCTCCTCCTCCTC